>JAODAL010080663.1:0-12163 GCA_025379985.1 Phyllomedusa bahiana | reverse complement strand
TTTTTTTGCGGGATGAACTGACGGTTTAATTGACATAAACTTTGATGTTGTTTATGAGTTTTTGATTACTTTTACTCCATTTTATGTTCTGCGGGATGAACAAAAATCGCTATTCTGTGACTGTTTTTTGGGGGTTTTTCTTACGGCGTTCACCGTACGGGTTAATTAACATGACAGATTTATAGGGTGGGTCGCTACGCACGCGGTGATACCAAATATGGGTACTTTATTTATTTTTGATCTTTTTTAGGGCGATTGGCCCCTTGTAAAGGGGAAAAGGGCGATGTACGTGTTTTTATTTTATTTTTTTGTGTTTGTGTTTTACTTTTTTACACTTTTTTTTAACTTTTTCATACTTTTTACACTTTCCCCCAGGGGGAATTGCATGAACGATCGTCAGATCATTCATGCAATTAGGAGATCAGCATACAGTTTATAAGCTGTATCCGGGTTTTCCCCATGGCAACGGGTCTGTCACGCTGCCCACAATGCATTGTGGGCATCGTGACGTCACCAGACAACCCGGATGCTGTCTTCAGCATCGGGTGTCTGGTAGGAGACCGGTACCGGCGCTCAGGCCGTTACTGCGCCGAAAATCGAGGGGCAGCAGGAGCTCACTCCTGCCGCTTGCAGCCGTGATGTCGCGACCACGATGTCGCGACATCGGGGGGTTAATCCCCCGGGGGCCGGAGCGCACTCCGGCGTGGGGGATGCGGCATGATGCCAGCGGTAATTTTACCGCTGGTTTCATGCCGCGATCTTGCGCGCTCCGCTTGGGAGCGCGCAAGATTGCCGTGACGTACTCAAAAGGCAAATTTCGGGAACCCCCTACCCGACTTGCCGTATGAGTACGGCAAATGTCGGTAAGGGGGTTAAAATATAATCAGAGTGCAATGCAGTGATCTTAAGTCAGAACTATAGATATATCCAGGCTATAGATGCTTTTAAATAATGAATTTTAGATTTTTTATTGCAGAACCATAATACACTGCCCACTTGCATTCTATTCATTGTCTATGATTACATTTCCGGGAGTTCCCGATACATCTTAGGTGTTTTTTGGTTTCGTTTTTATATATTTTTTAAAGTTTTATGGAAATTAGAGTTTAATTGTATGTATAATCAAGTATATGCATCTATTACCTTCACATGTATGTATTCGACTGTGCGAACATAGCATGCTAAGATCTACTGTCGTTCATGTTTTACTTTGACTTTTTGCTATGATACAATACTGTCACTTATGCCTTTACATTTTCTAGTGTTTCTTTTTCCAAATTTTGATTCATTCACTAATCTCGATCGAGCTATATCCAGTTACTATTTCCAAAATACTTCCCTTGTTTTTTGGGCATAGAGAAGTAGCGCTCATTCCTATTGGTCCACTCGTAATTCCCGGTATAAAAGGACCAATCAGCTGTTTTTTTAGATCTCCTCACTGATTGGCCTATTCTAGTGCCCGCTGCAAACACAACCAATCCCAGCTTTCCCTTTACAGACTTACCATTGGTTGGATTGATTTTACCTCGCTCTTTTCAACCAATCACAGTTTTTCTGTGAAATACAAAACCATTTTAGCGCCCTTATTTCATATACTTGTTTTGGCCCCCTTTCATTTTAAATAAGAATTCCGTTTTCTATTGGTCCCTTTGTATCTACCGCTCCCTTCATTGGCTATTCTTTCTTCGACTCCAACCCCTCTATCGAGGAATTCTCCGTTAAAGTCAGTATTTGCACTCCCCGGTAGTGATTTATCTACACCACTACCTGTAAGCACTACCCTATTATTTTCACACACACATAGAAACACATTTCACTCATTGCAAGTTCACTTTTTGTCTTTATTGTTGTTCTTTATACACATTAAAGATCGACATATGCTCCTGGAGCTCTAGTCCAATCCCATGTCCTTTGTCTTTTCCTGCTCGTCTTCACTCTGATTTTACACTTCTCTTGTCCAATTGCCCTTCTTTTTTCTCCTCACCTGTTTCTCTTCACGTCACTTACCTGTAAAACAAATAACCAATCATAAGAATTGACGGTATTATATATACTTTGTGTTTTCTGGCTATTTTTACTTCTGATGAAGCGCGGGTGCACGCGCGAAACGCGTCAAGTTTATTTTATGTTTATATGTTTTTAATTTTGTCTCAGTAACACCGAGACATTTTTAAGAATAAAACTTTTTTTAATGAAGAGCCTATAGCCTGGGCTTTTTTACTTCCACTGCACGTGCGCCGGGTCCATTTTTTTCCACTTTTTCCTTGGGGAAATTTTTTCCTCCGGTCATCCGGACGGGGTACAGAGACCAGCGGCTTTCCGTAGTAAGGGCTTCGGGGTTAAAAATAGCCCTGTAAGCGCTATGAGTGTTGTGCCTCTAAATTAACAGCGCAACACCCAAAGGTGAGAATAATACCTCTCAATACCAGTTACTTACTGTCTACAGTATAACACTATTGTGCGCCCCCTCTTTCCCTTTTCCCTTTTTTCTTCCTGCATATAGATCTCAACTTGCGGACAAATGGACAGAGGAGGAAACCTTGTAGATCTGGGCAGGATACTTCTGGGGAATTGATCAGGAACCTGAACTTCTTGTTCATCAACAGTTCCTCCAGGACTTGTAGGGCTTCTTGTTCTTGTATAGAGCCAAAAATTTCCCCCTTAGATCTACCATGATGCAATTTCTTTAAAATCAATTTTCGTGAGAAAATATGTAAATCTTTTATGGCTGTGAAAAGAACAAAGGAGTAAGTTGGAGAAAAGTCAATCCCATGCTCAATACTTCTTTTTGAGCATCAGATAACACATGTGATGACAGGTTTATTACCTCCAATTTGCTCCTTGTACTCCGTACTTGTTGTGAATGTGGAGCTCCCTTACGTTTATTAAAAGATCCAGCATTCTGTCTGGGTGGTGCCTCATTCCTATTATCATCCAGTTTTTGATTTCTCATTCTCAGATGCTCATCCGAGGAAACAGAACCCGACCTCGACCGAGTGTGAGCTCTATTCCCAACACGTCTCCATTTATAGATGTAATTAGACTGCTGATCATTTAGATCTCTTTGAAATTTTTTTAATTTAGCATTGCTAATCTCTTTTTCCCATCTTTGAAAATCTCTATCCAATTCACTGTTAAAGGATTCAAGGGTTTCATTAGATAACTCAGATTTAATACGATCTTGAAGATCCACAATCTGGGCTTCGACTGACTCCAATGTCTCCTGATTAGACCGTACCAAAAGATCCATAAAGCCTTTAGAACAACCAGAGACCAAGTCTTCCCATTTTTTCTTAAACACTTCATCCTCAACGGGAAATGACGGAAAGACTTGAATTCTTAATCCATGCGGAATTAAACCACGTGCCAAATACCTCTCTAAAAAGGCCTTGTTCCACCAAATTTTAAGTCTCTTGTGGAGTAAATTTTTGAGCCTTGACATCATCTCCCTCACCTCACCACTCGTGTCTAAAACCAAATTGGAATCCTCTTTAAAAACCTCATTCAAGGGGGGCGTGGCTAGCCATGAGGGAGTGAGGACGTGCGGGACGAGAGCTCCTCCAGAGGCCCTCACCAAATGACTTTTTAGGTCCCTCAAAATGGGTAAAAACCGCAACAAGAAGACACCTTCTGCGCCCGGATCGTCCCAGGGCCCGGCGGGGCTCGCCATCTCTAATTATTTCGCTTCCCTGCAGCATTTGAGGGAGAACAGGTCTCCTTCCCGCGCAACAAAGAAGCCGGCGCCATCTTGCGACTCGGCCAAGAGAACACGCCGAGCCGCCCTACTCCAAACTCCGGCAGCACCACCGGGAGTCGCTGCTGCCTCCGCGGGCAGCCGCTGCGACACTGTCGTCCGCCTACCTGGAGGGGATAGAAGTACTGTGGATGCTGGAGTCAACGGGCCTGCATCCAGGAACCGGAGCCACCGACCTCTGACGCCGGACTTCGGCGGAGCCACACAGGCCGCGGTGCGGTCTGCGCAGACACCAGGTCAGTGCAGGAGGGGAAGCAGCCTCCCCGCGGGCGAGGAGAAGCCTGTCGGTCCCCGAGTGCCGTGCGACCCTGCGGTGAACCCGCCGGAGGCGCATAGCAGGGCCCTCACTTCCTCCCAGCTCTGTCCGGTCGTCCTGCAGGGAGGATCGGGGTCTCGCTCTCCCCTGGGTGCCTCGCATAACTGGGCTGCTGAGGGCCCTGGGGAAGCAGGACATTATGCTGTGACTCCTGCTCAACCTGGCGGTGCAGGGCGCCCTCAGACAGAGGGGCCCGCTCTGGACTTCCCTGGCCCCCAGGAAAAGCCCACAAGCCGCAGGGCCTCCCTGACCACTGACCCAGAGGGACGGAAGCCCTCTCAAGGGGAACCTCACCTTGCCTACATGCCGCACGCAGGAGCTGAGGAGGCCTGCGCGGCGGACTCTCGCTCCCAGACGGAGATTACAGCCTACACAGGCCAGGAGAGCCCACAGCCAGCTAACATGGACTCCACCATTGCCATCTCCAGCCCAGCACTGGTGCTCCTGTTTGATATCCCTCTACCCATCGCTTTACTTAAGTCACATCTGGTGATGTTCCTGATCCTTGCTGCCAAGATACTCATCCCTAGACTCTGGCTTTCCACTGCCAGCCCAACTATATCGGACTGGATCCGGGAGGTCCATGTCCTTCAGCGCTTGGAGGAGTTCAGATCTGATTCTCCCTCATGCTATAGCCGATACCTAAGTGTCTGGGAGGATTGGATTTCCTTCTGTGGATCGGACCGCTATTTGTCCCATTCCTAGAGGAACTCGCCCACAGCGTAGGAGGGGGAGGCACTTTGGGGGGAGTGAAGAACGACTGGGTGGGATGGAGGACCCTATGTGATCTATCTCTCTTATTCAAGTGAGATGGAGTGCGCCCGCCGAGCCAGCTGTTCTAATTGGTACCCTTGTTTGCTTTTAGTTATTTTATGTCCCTATTTCTTTTGCCCCCTTTTCTTTTTTTTCTCCCCTGTTAACCTCTAAAGCTTGTATATGAGGTCACCTATTTGTCTTTCAGACAACGGATATGCTCGTGAGAAGCCTAAATGTCATCTCCTCATTTCTTAATGGTTGTCTAGGATATTAATCACTTTGCAGTGTTTCAGTCTATCACTTGTATCTGCAATTGCTCACGGGATAGAACGGGGCAAAGGGAAAAATATGTGCTCTGTACCCTTTCCTTATTTTGATGTATCACTGCATTCTGATGACTTGTTGCAACATTTGACTTTTTATTCTCATGTTTATATTGTTCAAATAAAAATTTTTAATTGGAAAAAAAAAAAAAAAACCTCATTCAATTGTGAGAGCCATGACTGATCACGAGCTCTAAAATCCATATGGGGTTTGGAACCAGATGCTGCAAAAAACAGACAAAAAATGAATATTACACAGATAGAACCAAAAATCCCTCGTATATAAGTCTGAGACACTCCCATAAGCATATTAGACCAACAAAAAAGAGAAGGAGTAATATCTCATTTAGAAATGTTAACAATCTTTATTTATAAACATATAATATAAAAATGTATCAAAAGACAAACATACAAGTGTTACAAAAATACAAAAAACACAAGTTAGAGGAAAACCAATGAAAAAAGAACCCAGCGATATTATTGATGTCATGAAAGTGTAATAAAGCCTAACCAGTATGTGGGGGGGGGATGCCGCTAAATAATTTTTAAGGACACTCCACTTACCTCTAACATTGTCATTGGTGCCAATGTGGACCATGACAGCTGGATTCTCACCAGCCCCACCCAGCAATCTGTCAACCCGATCCGCGATATGTCGAACTCGGGCCCCAGGTAAACAACATACTGTTCGACGATCCCGGTCTTTGTGACAGATTGCCCTGTCTGTGCCCCTAATAATGGAGTCCCCAACTACTAGCACCTGTCTAGCCTGACCTGCACTCCTATTCCCCATCTTACTGGAGCAGACAGGGGTAGTGTCTTGCTGCAGCAATGCTATTTCTGAGCGGATATCCCCTTCATCTGCCAATCTTGCAAATTTGTTGGGGTGTACCAGATCAGGCCTAGCCTCCCTGACACTCTTCCCTCTACCCTTCTTTCTGACTGTTACCCAGCTAGCTGCCTCATGTTCCTGCACCTCCATGCTGCCACCCTCCCCAGCATCTACACCTGCAAGTGATTGCTCAGTGGGCAGCCGGCTCGCTTCCAAGTGAGAGATGCAGTAATGAAATTCCCAGCTAATCCAGAATCCACAAAGGCAGAGGCTTGAAACATATTACCTGATGAGGTGCAGGATTTAACCGGCATGACCAGACATGGAGAGGTAGTGTTCACACCTAGGGTTGCTTCTCCCATGTAGCCTAGATATGGGAGTTTCCTGCATGTAATGGACAGTCCATATGGAAATGCTCTGGGCTTGCACAGTAGGGACAAAGAGTCTGCTGTCATCGACGGGATCGTTGCTGTGACAGGTGTGCTCTATCCACTTGCATTGGTTTTCCGAAAGAAGCCACTGGTGGAGGCAGTGGAGGCCATTGAAACACTGGAGCAAGACGGGGAAGACAGCATGGCCGGACCGGTTCACTTTGCTGGTGGAGCTCCTGCTCTCAGCGAACTGGATATCTACATGGGTGGGCAGAAGAATGAGCTCGTCCAGGGAAGAAGAGAGATCATGACCAGCCAGCTCGTCTTTTATCCTACCAGTGAGGGCCTGCCAGAATATGGCTACAAGGGCCTCATTGTTCCAAGACAACTTTCAGGAGAGGGTAAGTAATTATAACGCCTATTGTCCAACTGTGGAGTCACCTTGACGAAGGCGGAGCACAGAAGCCACAGTGGAAGACGCACATCCTGGTTCCTCAAACATGTCGCAGAATGACTCCAGGAATTCTTGTACTTTGGCAGTCACTGGGTCCCCCCTGCCCCAAAGGGGTGTAGCCAGGCCAAAGCTTCACCCGACAGGAGACTGACAGCAATTGCCACTTTAGCACATTCAATGGGGAACTGATTTGCCATTAATTCCAATGAATGGTGCACTGGCTGATGAAACCTCTGCAGGCTTGAGAGTTCTCATGGAACCTTAAGGGTCAAAGCAGGTGTAGCTTGGGACCAAGTAACGACAGCAGAGCTGACTTGTTGCAGGTGGTAGTGAAGGTGGGGCGGCAGGTAGCCAGGCTGCAAGCTGCTGCATTATGGTGGCTGGTTGGTCTATCTGCTGGCTGTGTCTTGCAATGGCGGTCATGAAATCCCAGATGTCAGACAGGGGCACCTTGGCGGAATCCATATCTGGATCTAACTGTAATGGACAGCTAGGAGGTGGATCCTCTGGACCACCGCAAGCATTGGTTAAAGCCACGTCAGGGAATGGATTCTAAGATGCCCACTGGTTTTCACCAGAGCCTGCGACAAACTTGTGTGGCAGGAAACACACAGGTCACTACCCCTGATACAACTTGTTCGCAGTGGCAGCCAGGGTGCAGCATGTTACAGAATTGGCAGGCAAACTCGTAGTTGGGGACAGGCAGACAGGTCAGGGCACACAGTACGCAAACGTGGTAAGTGAACGGAGGCAAGGGTCAAATACACGGCAGAACTACACTTGAGGGAACGCTTTCTCTAAGGCATTGGGCACTATAGATCCGGCAGGGAGTGCAGGAAGGTGGCAGGAGATATAGAGTCAGCGTCCAGCATTTAGCCAATTACAGGCACGCTAGTCCTTTAAATTTCACTTATCAGGCGCGAGCATCATAGGGAGCGGGGATGCGCACACCGGCAGACAGAGGCACCTAGTAAGTATTGGCCACTAGCACGAGTGTGCCCGCGGCCCACTGTCGCGGACAAAGCACCACTCGTCCCGTAAGGGACGCTGCCAAGGAGGTTCAAGTGTGTCCGCGGCCCGACATGTGGGTCGCGGGAGCACCCGTGACAATAATTATTATGGTTGAAAAAAGGTATACCGGGAGGAAAATAAGTATTTAAAGAGAACCTGTCACATAGTTTTTGCCCCCCTGGCTGAGGACAGAACAAGGTAGTTTCAGACATGCTGTTTCCATCGCTGTGTCCCTTATTCTGTAAGATGCTGTAGTTTTCGTGTATTTAATGCTCAAATCTGCAGTTTTCAGCCAGAAGAGTCATTCGAAGAGTCATTCAAAGAGTCATTTTTTTTCAAACCCTGCCCACCTGAGGCTAGCCCTGCCCACCTCAACTGATAAACCTATTACTTTGAATAGGTAGAAACATGTGAATAACTGTCTGTGGGCGGGGCTAGCCTCTGGTGGGCGGAGCTAACACCTGCTCATGAATAAGATTTGAGGGGTAAATGCTCTAAAACTACAGCATCTTACAGAATAAGGGACACAGCACTGGAAACAGCAGGTCTGACACTGGCTTGTGCTGTCCTCAGCAAGTGGGGCACAACCTATGTGACAGGTTCCCTTTAAAATACTGGCAATTTTGTGATTTTTTTTCCGCCCTACAAAGAATAGAGAGTTCAGTAATTTTTATCGTAGGTACACTTCAACTGCAAGAGACAGAATCTAAAAAAAATCCAGAAAATCACATTGTATGATTTTTTATTAATTTGCATTTTATTGCATAAAATAAATATTTGATACAATAGAAAAACAGAACTTACCATAATATTTGGTACAGAAACCTGTGTTTGCAATTACAGAGGTCAGATGTTTCCTGTAGCTCTTGACCAAGTTTGCACACACTGCAGCAGGGATTTTGGCCCACTGCTCCATACAGATCTTCTTCAGATCTTTCACGTTTCAGGACTGTCGCTGGGCTGCACTGAGTTTCAGCTCCTTCCAAATATTTTCAAGTGGAAACTCGCTAGACCCTTGAAATGCTTCTTACGGAGCCATTCCTTAGTTGCCCTGGCTGTCTTAGTTGTCTTGCTGAGAGACCCAGCCAAGACCCATCTTCAGTGCTATTACTGAGGGAATGAGGTTGTTGGTCAAAATCTCAGGATACATGGCCTATTCATCCTCCGTTCAATAAGGTGCAGTTGTCCTGTACTCTTTGCAGAAAAGTACCCTCAAAGTATGATGTTTCCACCCGCATGGTTGGGACAGTGTTCTTGGGGTTGGACTCTCCTTTTTCCTCCTCACACGGCGAGTGGAGTTGATAGTGTAGCTTCATTTCCCCTACTGCTGAAGACTTTAGAACCCATAAGTCAAGAATCAATGTGCTCTAAATGAATATTTTATTCCTGAACCCAAAATTGACATCAGACTGGCCATAGACATTTCATTTAGCTATATTAGTATTAATATTATTTAGTCTTAAGTACTTATCAAATCCTTCCTTGAAGCCCTCACCTGTTTCTGCTATGACCTACTCCTGCAGTGACTATTCAACAGATTCACAGTTCTCATCGTAGGGAAGGATTTTCTCCTATGGAGATTGATTCTTTTTTCTCCAGATGAAGAGAGCACCCCCTTTTGTCTCTTGAGGGGATTTTACATAAAAAAAAGCTTTTCATCATACCCTTTTTAGGTGCCATTTGTGTACTTATAAATTAATCATGGCTGCCTATAGCCACCTTTTCCATTCCTCTTATTAGTTTGGTTGCTCGTCTTTGCACTCTCTCAAGCTCCATTACATCTTTTCTATAAACTGGGGCCCAGAACCGAACAGGATATTCTAAGTGAGGTCGCACTAATACTTTATACAGCGGTAATATTACATCCTTATCCCACAAGTCCATGCCTCTTTAAATACATGCCAATGCTGGCCTTAGAGTCAGCCGAACAACACTGCATACTGTTCTGTAATATATGTTCTACAAATCACCCAGATCTTTCTCAATGAGCAATTCTCCTAGTTCTTCACCCCCTGGGACATCCAATGCCTGCAGATTATTTATACCCAGATGCAGAACTTTACGCTTATCCACATTAAACCTCATTTGCCAAGTGGATGCCCAAACACTCAGTGTGTCCAGGTCTGCTTGTAATTTATGAGCATCTTCCATAGATTACACTACACTACATAGCTTGGTCTGCAAACATAGAATCCGTGTACAAAGACATATGCATTAGAGAACATGGTTCGCAGCTACAGTCATAACACTGTCTTAAGACTATAACATATGTCGTTAGCTCTGCGTTTCTACATAAATTCCAACATTATAGGCACTTAAAAAAACAAAAAAGTACCTGAATATAAGTACAAAATAAACAATACATACCCTTCAACAGGCAGGGAGCGTATAACAAAAAAATAATGTAATACATAAACCAAATATTACCACTAGCTCAGTTGTTTAAAAGGACTAATTTCAGTCCAGACTATTTGGAAAACAAAAAAAGAAAGAAAGAAAAAAAGTTAAAGGCAGCGTGAGCATAGCAACCTTACATAGGGTAACTAGAAGAAACGTGCAGAGTAGTGCCGGGGGAAACCATACTCTAGTGACTCGGGGAATCCTCATACCCAGGAACCAAGGAACCAACCGTGCCAGGGGAGCTTAACCATCTTCCCCATATCTTATCAAATTTACTTTCTCTGTTCCTACGCTTGAGCAGCCATTTCTTATGTGGCAGCATACCATTGATCAAATCCATCCACTCGGACACCGAAGGGGACCTAGAGGCCAGCCACTTCAATAGCCTTCCTGGCATAATAAAGAACTTCCAGTGCAGAGGTATATGTAGACTGAGAGCCCAAACTATCGGGTTCAGGCCTAAAGGGAAAAAATGGTTTTAAAGGGTTCGCGCGCGACCCGTCCCACGGACCGCGGGCGACCCGTTCCCCTGGCGGCCCCCCGGGGGGAGGGGGGCCCCCCGGGGCCCGCGCTGGGGCCGTGTGCACCCCCATCCCCCCCTGACTCGCTCCTTTCTGCTCTTTCCACTGGGGCCCGGAATGCATGCGCGTCTTCATGAAATTTAAAGGGACAGTGCCCCGGTAATTTGGTTAATTGCCGGGCGCTGATCTATTTAGTTTCGGGATCCACGCACTTCCCCCCCCCCCCCCCCCCCCCCTGCCCCCCCCCCCCTGTGGATCTTTGTTGCCTCGTGCCCTAGAGAAAGCGTTTGTGTACTATGTCTTACCGTTTTTTTTCTGACCTCTCCCTACATTTACACTCTAACCCTGCCCCCTGCCCCGCCCTTTTCCCGCCTGCCCCGACTACCCCCTACGTCTCACGATTCTGTACCCGTTTTTCTTTTGGGCCCCCAGCAAGCAAGCCCTCAGGGGTGCGCCGTTAGCTCCCCCGAAGCAAGTCCATTCCTTTGGGGGGGGCTTGGTGAAAACGGGACTCTTAGTTTCCCGCCCCCTGGCTTGTTTACCCCATCGCTTGGGGTGAAAAAGGGGTTCCACTAACCAGTCGTTAAAAAAGATCCCCCCTGGACCCCGCCAAGGTGCCTCTGCCGATGGGGATTTCGGTTGTTGCCCAACAATGAGCAAAGCTAAAGGGGCAGCAATTGGGCCAGCTCTCCGCAGTGCGTAGTTTGCATTCACAACGTCCCGCTGTCTGTGGCTCCCTCTAAACCCGCCGCTCCTTTGGCCACGGGGGCCCAAATTTGGTTCCATTCCCCCCCCCCTTTGGGGGGATCCAAAATTTGCCGGGGCTTTTTTACCAGGGTCCATGAAAAGGGAACTGAGGCGGGTCAGTTTCCCCCGGAGGGGGCCCAAGGTGGCCTTCGGGGGGGGGTTGCTGGGGAAGGCCCTGGTGTGGGGAACCCCCCCTTTGGGGCCGGAATGACCCCGCGAAGCGGTCTACAGAGTTTTTCCCCGAATTCCGCACCCCTTTTGAGGGGGCGGGCATTTGAGAGACGCGTTTGAGTCTTCGTCAGGCGACTCGTCTTTGGGAGACTATGCGATCCAATTTTGTACCCTGGCTTTGAGCCATTGGAATGATGCGCCGCGCTCTTTAAAAAAGGGCTGTCGAGGGTAAAAAAGTTTGGGAGCAAAAGACCCCCCGTCCCCCCTGAGCAAATTAATTACTGGGCCCCCCGCATCGTGTAAGGGTTTGCTGAAAGGAGGAAGAGCTGTGCCAAAGAAAGAGATTGCCGCCCCGTCAGGTTTGCCGGCTCCCGGGATTCCAGCGTTTCCCCCTTTTCACCCCCTCAAGCTCCATGTGGAACCTATGCAATTTGGACCCCCCATTTTTTCGGAGAAGAACGGGACCGCTGTCGACAGGGAAAAATGTTTACGGCCAGCCGGACCATT
>JAODAL010080662.1:0-12163 GCA_025379985.1 Phyllomedusa bahiana | reverse complement strand
TATGATAGCGGGACTATCGACTATCGCTCGATCTCGATAGCCAACGCAATCGCTCAACACTATTTACAATGTGTATCCATTGAACCTCGCTCCTATTTAAAGCCCGGTCACTTCCTGTGTCTTTGTATGTATCTGAGGAAGCAGGATTCAAACCTGCGAAACGCGTAATACTTTAATAAAATCCTTATTCTCAACTTATGTTGAGTTTATAACAAGTACTTACTCTATCAGCGCTTCTTGATAGCCGCTCCATTCTAGCGTGAAGAATAGCTTTTCTTCTAGCAAAATTTTCCATTATCTTCCTTTGGCGTCCTCGTGGCATCATCGGCGGGAGCGAGCAGGAGCTGCTGTTCATTGTTCTGATTACGTTCAGAGGGCGGTTTAACGAGCTGTACCGGACGATGTACAGCCTCAATAGGTGAGCACCCTACCTTCTGATCAAGAGTATTGTATATGTGCACGGAATCCCAGCTGCGCTTTTTATTTGTAGTCTATCTCCACTACCCCGGAGTTTTCAAACGGAAGCACGGAGCGGAGAACACCTATTGTCATGACAGTACGAACTGACCAATGGATCCCGCCAATGTGATCCTGACGGATATCCAGCACCTGACAGCTGTTGTTAATCGTCATAGCGTTCACTTGGAGCAACTTTTCCAGAAACTGCAGAAAATTACCGCTCCTGTGGATGACATTGTGTCTGTACTGGCACCTACACCAGCCCGCTACCTGTAGTAGTTTCGCCTCCCACTGCCATGACCAGTCCCAGCCTGCAATGCCTTCGCAGTATGTGCCATGGTACATCATGTGAACATAACCTAAGTCATTAAGATGTTGAGACTATCGCTTGGTAACTTGGAGCTTCAATTCCCTCCATAAGTTTTCTATGGGATTAAGGTCTGGAGACTGTCTAGGTCACTCCATGACCTTAATATGCTTCTTTTTGAGCCACTCCTTTGTTGCCTTGGCTGTATGTTTTGGGTCATTGTCTTGCTGGAAGATCAGCCACGAACCATTTTTAATGTCCTGGCGGAGGGAAGGAGGTTGTCACTCAGGATTTTACGGTACATGGCTCCATCCATTCTCCCATTGATGCGGTGAAGTAGTCCTGTGCCCATAGCATAGAAACAGCCCCAAAACATCATGGGGGACATGTATGAAAATTGTCTTGGTCAAAGACTTTCTTTATTGCCTATAGCAACCAATCAGAGACAGTTTTCATACATGTGGCTCCATGTTTCCACCTCCATGCTTGACAGTGGGGATGGTGTTCTTTGGGTCATTTCTCTTCCTCCAAACACGGTGAGTTGAGTTATTGCCAAAAAGCATCTAAATTGTCTGTAGGAGCCAGAACTCTTAATGCAAATAAATTCATATAATTTATACAATGTGATTTTCTGGATTTTATATTTAATATTCTATCTCTCAATGTTCAAATTAGCCTACCCTTAAAATATAGATTGTTCATATCTTTCTCAGTGGGTAAGCTTACACAATCAGCAGGGGATCAAATAATTATTTCCTTCACTGTATATGTCAGGATACGTCCGTCCGGGCAGCCTTCCACCCGTCTAATGCAGCGACCTGCAGGGCTTAAGTCTGGCCTCGGACCATACCCGGGGAGAGTTGCTGCTCCTGAGCCAGGAGTGACAGCTCTCAGGACCAATCAGAGGGCCCGGATGCCGCACCAATCAGCTGCGGGGGCGGTGTCCGGGCAGACCTTTTAAACCTCCTCAGTTCCTCTAGGCTTTGCCTGTCAAAGGTGTTCCCTGGTGTTTTCCCTGTTATCCTGTTTTGCTGTTGTTGTCCTGTGCTTCTGACTTCGGCCCGTTTCTTGACTTCGCTTGTTGCTTCTGATTCTGTACTGCGCTCCTGACCGTGTTTGGACTCCGGCTTGTTTCTGACCATTCGTTTGCCTCACGTTTCTTGGCTTATCCGTTACCTCACCGTTGCCGACTCGGACTGTTTGACACTTGACTTTCCCTGACGGCCCTGCACTTATTAGCGTAGGGACTGTCGTCCAGTTGGGGTCTGCCATCTAGGGCAGCACGCCAAGTAGGCAGGGACAGTGGGTTGGGTACAGTCAGGGCCAACTGCACCTCCTCTGACGTGACAGTTTGACAGGCCAGACAGTTACTGCTCTCCCAGCACCATGAACCCCATGACGGCATTGGTAGAGCAAATGCAGGGGCTCACCCAGTTGGTCCAGGATCTTGCACTGAGAGTCCAGCAGCAGGAGACCTCCCAGGGTGCCCCTCAGGTCCAGACTCCTCTGGCATCCCTTCCTTCTGTTGGGGAACCCCCTATCCAGTTACCCGATAAGTTTTCGGGGGACAGGAGAGTGTTTCAAACGTTCAAGGAAGGATGCCGATTGTTTTTTCGGCTCCGACCACGTACCTCAGGTAATGAAGAACAGATGGTGGGAATTATCATATCCCTTCTCCAAGTAGCCCCCCAGGAGTGGACGTTCTCCTTATCCCCTGACTTTCCCGAGTATTCTTCTGTGGACCGGTTCTTTGACTCCCTGGGATTGCTTTTTGACAACCTGGATAGGGAGGCTGTGGCCGAGACTCAGCTCACCTCGTTGAGACAGGGCAAGAGGACAGTAGAGGAGTATTGTTCTGTATATTGCAGAGAGTCTACAGAAGGGTCATATCTGACCTTCGGTGTCCCCTATGGGTGCGGGGTTCTTTTTTGTGAAGAAGAAAGATGGTAGTCTCCGTCCATGCATTGACTACTGTGAACTCAATAAGGTAATGGTAAAAAACTAATACCCCTTACCTTTGATTCCCGATCTGTTTAATCAGATACAGGGAGCCAAGTGGTTTTCCAAACTGGACTTGAGAGGGGCTTACAATCTTATTCGGATCAAAGAGGGGGACGAATGGAAGGCCGCATTTAATACCCCGGAGGGTTATTTTGAATACCTGGTGATGCCTTTTGGGTTATGCAATGCTCCCGCGGTCTTCCAGAACCTTGTAAATGATGTTTTCCGGGAACTCATTGGTCGTTGTATGGTGGTGTATCTAGATGACATTTTAATTTACTCGCAGGATTGGGCTTCACACGTTAAACATGTGTGGCCAGTTTTGCAGATCTTGAAGGCCAATAGGTTATTTGTCAAGCTTGAAAAATGTGTTTTTGGGGTTCAGAAGGTACCTTTCCTGGGACACATTTTGACTCCAGATTCATTTCGTATGGATCCTGGGAAGGTACAGGCAATTCTTGATTGGGTTAGCCCCTCCTCACTGAAAGCCTTACAGCGATTCCTAGGCTTCGCTAATTATTATAGAAAATTTATTCGAAATTTTTCTGTTCTTGTTCGCCCGTTAACTGATATGACAAAGAAGAGGGTAAATATCAGTAATTGGCAACCGGAGGCCTTAGAAGCTTTCGAAAGGCTTAAGCAATGTTTTGCCGCAGCCCTGGTGTTGTTTCAAGCCGACCACACCAAACCCTTCGTCGTGGAGGTAGATGCCTCCGAGTTTGCGGTCGGGGCAGTCCTATCTCAGGGATCAGCTGCTCTGACTAATCTCCGCCCATGCGCCTTCTTTTCCCGTAAATTCTCCCCTGCGGAGAGGAATTATGATGTGGGGAACCGGGAATTGCTGGCGAATAAGTGGGCCCTCAAGGAATGGCGCCACTTCCTCGAGGGAGCCCAACACCAAGTCACCGTCTTCACTGACCATAAGAACATTACCTTTTTAGAGAAGGCTAAAAGGTTGAACCCTCGCCAGGCACGTTGGGCATTGTTCTTCACTCGTTGTAACTTTGTTGTTACCTATAGACCGGGTTCTAAGAATGTCAACGCTGACGCATTGTCGAGAAGTTTCTGTGCCAGTCACTCATCTCAGGATGATCCAGTGTCCATTTTACCTAAAGAAACGGTTGTCTCAGCCATTTCACCCGACTTAGCCACAGAGATCAAGACCCACCAGGATTTGAGACCTGTTGATTGTCCTAGCTCTAAAGTTTTTGTCCCCACTCAGTTTCGCTTACGTTTATTAAGAGAATTACACGATTCTGTGTTATCAGGACATCCCGGAGTGTCTGGCACTAAGAGACTCATTTCCCGAAATTACTGGTGGCCGTCTTTGTCTCGTGATGTGGGGGCCTATGTAACAGCCTGCGACACCTGTGCTCGGGCAAAGGTTCCCAGAACTCGCCCTCCTGGGGAACTTTGCCCTCTCCTATACCGAACCGTCCGTGGACTCACATCTCCATGGATTTTATGACTGATCTGCCTGCCTCTGAGGGTAAGATGAGTATTTGGGTGGTAGTTGATCGGTTTAGTAAGATGTGTCATTTGATTTCGTTAAAAGGGTTACCTTCATCCAAAAGACTTGCGGAACTTTTTATCAGACATATTGTTAAACTGCATGGGCTACCTGAAAATATTGTGTCTGATAGAGGAGTTCAATTTGTTTCCTGTTTCTGGAGAGCTCTCTGTAAGTCTCTGGGTATCACCCTGTCCTTCTCTTCTGCCTTCCACCCTGAGACCAATGGGCAGACGGAGAGGGTGAATCAAACGGTTACGCAAAAACTCCGGTGTTTTGTCTCCGATCAGCAGGGAGACTGGGTGAAATACTTACCTTTGGTAGAATTCGCTATTAATAACCAGGATAGTAGTTTGTCTGGGGTTTCTCCATTTTTCTGCAATTACGGCTTCCATCCTAGACATGCATCATTGTCTGGCGCTACTTCTGAGCATAGTGGGGTGGATGTCATCGTTAACGATCTGTGCACGGTCTGGGCCCACGTTCAGAAGATCTTGGCGAACGCCCAGAACATCCAGAAGGGGAAATTTGATAAGAGGCACCTTTGTGCTGGAGGATTTAAGGTGGGGGATAAGGTTTGGCTGTCTACCCAGAATTTTCGTCTAAAGGTCCCCTCTGGTAAGCTTGCGCTGCGCTTTGTGGGACCCTATATCATTCTGGAACTGATTAATCCAGTGATCTACCGTCTCAAGTTACCCTCGGGTTTCAGGGTTCATAATGTTTTTCACCGGTCTCTCCTGAAGAGGTACGTTCCATCTGTTATCCCACCTGCTGAACCTCCTTCCCCTGTGAGAGTTAAGGGGGAATTGGAGTATGAAGTGGCTCGAATCATTGACTCTCGCAAGGTACAAGGGTCGCTGCAATACCTTGTGCATTGGAAGGGTTACGGTCCTGAGGAGAGGTCGTGGGTTCCTGCTAAATCCATGCATGCCGAATCCCTTATCAAGGAGTTCCACGACGCTCACCCAGAGAGACCCGGACCAGGTAAGGGTGCAGTGACCCCTCCTAAAAGGGGGGGGTACTGTCAAGATACGTCCGTCCGGGCAGCCTTCCACCCGTCTAATGCAGCGACCTGCAGGGGTTAAGTCTGGCCTCTGACCACACCCGGGGAGAGTTGCTGCTCCTGAGCCAGGAGTGACAGCTCTCAGGACCAATCGGAGGGCCCGGATGCCGCACCAATCAGCTGCGGGGGCGGTGTCCGGGCAGACCTTTTAAACCTCCTCAGTTCCTCTAGGCTTTGCCTGTCAAAGGTGTTCCCTGGCGTTTTCCCTGTTATGCTGTTTGCTGTTGTTGTCCTGTGCTTCTGACATCGGCCCGTTTTTTGACTTCGCTTGTTGCTTCTGATTCTGTACTGCGCTCCTGACCGTGTTTGGACTCCGGCTTGTTTCTGACCATTCGTTTGCCTCACGTTTCTTGGCTTATCCGTTACCTCACCGTTGCCGACTCGGACTGTTTGACACTTGGTTTTCCCTGACGGCCCTGCACTTAGTAGCGTAGGGACTGTCGTCCAGTTGGGGTCTGCCATCTAGGGCAGCACGCCAAGTAGGCAGGGACAGTGGGCTGGGTACAGTCAGGGCCCACCGACCTCCTCTGACGTGACAGTATATATATATTTCCTTCACTGTATGTGTATATATGTATATTATATATATATATTTATATATATATATATATATATATATATATATATATATATATATATACAGTGAAGGAAATAATTATTTGATCCCCTGCTGATTGTGTAAGTTTACCCACTGACAAAGATATGAACAGTCTATATTTTAAGGGTAGGCTAATTTGAACATTGAGAAATAGAATATTAAATATAAAATCCAGAAAATCACATTGTATAAATTATATTAATGTATTTGCATTAAGAGTTCTGGCTCCTACAGACAATATAGATGCTTTTTGGCAATAACTCAACTCACCTTGTGTGGAGGAAGAGAAATGCTGCCTATGACCCAAAGAACACCATCCCCACTGTCAAGCATGGAGGTGGAAACATGGCGGGCACATCATAGCCCTTCCAGCGGGACTAGGAGCCATATGCTCTGTGGCCAATTTCTGACCTCTACATCTTGAACCACTATTTGTTCTTTATTTGTCACCCTTTTGGTCCCCTGAAGAGACCGTGGTGGGTCGAAACATGTTGGTACGGTATATGACGATTGTATAAGGGTAAGAGAGGGGTCTGTAGGGAGAGTCACCGCATCTGCGGGGTCGCCCTTTTTTGGGCGAGTGCTCTGCTCATTGGGTGCAACATTGCCAGGGACATATCAGGGTGAGTTTATTCTCGTTCGTTATCTGGTGGCACCCAATATGTTTCTATGATATAAGTGATAGTCACAATATTGAGAAGCATATATCTGACTGGAGTTTATTGAGCAACAAGTCATTTTTAAATTGTGAAGTAAAAGTTATATTTTAGGTCTTATCTTCTAAACAAACTCTATATAAACTCCATTTTTTAGCGTTTTTTGAGGTGAAAACATGGAGCCAGATGTATGAAAACTGTCTCTGATTGGTTGCTATAGGCAATAAATATATATATATATATATATATATATATATATATATATATATATACCTGTCTAACTGAGGGAACTTATATATATACCTGCCTGAGGAGACATATCTATATATACCTGTCTAACTAAGGAGACATAACTATATATACCTGTCTAACTAAGGAGACATATCTATATATACCTGCCTAACTGAGGGGACATATCTATATATGCCTGTCTAACTGAGGGACCTATATATACCTAGCTAACTGAGGGGACCTATATATACCTACTTCCTATCTGATGAGAGAAGCTATAGATCTACCAACAGTAACTGAGGGGACTTATATACCTATAAGTAAGGAGCTACTGGCCGGAGACTACTGGAAACGAGTCGTGGCCGGGAAACGTCATCATGACGGTCTGGGCCTAAAGGAAAAAAAAGGGGAAGATGACCACTTCCTCCTGCACTGGTACCTGGTCAAGGCTCAGTTGGGTGGCACTGGAGCTCTGTTGTTGTCCCTTTAAGAGATATTAACTACGCGAGTGGCAGGATGTCTTGAAGGTCATCCCAGCCATCCATCTCCCAGCAGCAGATGAGGGGAACACACAATTCACTTGTTAAACTGTACTAATGTGAGGAGGCACATGGCTTGCTGTTTTAACTTTCCTGTCTAGTTTGCCTCATGCAGAACTTTCTGTGTAACTTTTTACATTTACAGAAAGTTTTGCAGGATATTAGGGTTTACTCTACTGAAGGGCAACCTACCTAACCTATCTATTTACCTATGGCAATTGTGACTAGAGGCTGATTTAATAGGGGATTGCTTTAATGACAATGCACTGCAGTACAGAAATATTGTAGTATATTGTACTAGTCATCACTTGTACAAATACCCAGGTGAGACAGGAAAAAAAAGATTTAAAACTACATTATCTTTAAATGTTACCACCACAAAAAAAATGTTGGAAGTGTGTCTTTGTGTCAATCACCTCACTTTTGCTATAAAATTGGAATTAAAGGTGGAAAAGTCATATGTACCCTAAAATGGAAAATTATACAAATAAAAACCCTAACCCCATAGCAACTTACCCCTGACACAGCTTAGCTAACAGAGGGAGGTTATTGGTCTAAGAAAATACTGTACTAGTAAAACTCATTAAACACTCTTTATAAATCTGTTATTGACGAAATTCTACTGACCCACAAAATAAAGATAATGGGCGACATATATGAAGCTCGCCACGTCAGAGCGCAAGTTTTCGAGCGCTCGAACGTGAAAGCTGCACCTAATGTATGTCGGTGCCGAGGTGTGCTCATACTTGCGGTGTAAAGCCCACCGCGCCTCGCCAGTGTGTGAGGCACAGTGCGGAACTTAGGCGCAGTCCCGGACTGCGCCTAAGATTCGCTGCCCAAAGTAGTGCAATCATACATGCGGTGAAAAGTCCACCGCGCCTCGCCAGTGTGTGAGGCACATTGCGGGGACTTAGGCCATGCTGGGACTGCGCCTAAGATTCGCCGCCCGAGGAGGTGCGCTCATACATGCGGTGAAAAGGTCCCTGCGCCTCGCCAGTGTGTGAGGCGTAGTGCGGGACTTAGGCGCAGAAGGGACTGCGCCTAATATGTATTCCGATTCGAGACAGGCTGGAAAACAGAAAAAAATCATTAAACATGTTAGTGAAGAGCAAAAAGAGTTGTCTTTCAAATGAATGAATGAATAAAGTGAAAAATCAAAGCTGTCTAAAAGCGAAGAAATGTAGTGAAAAAGTGGATCATTTAAAATTTTAAAGGGCAAAATATAAATGGCTCAAGAAAAAATCTCGCTCTAAAGCTCCGTGAGGCATGGAATGAATCCAAAAAATGCTTTTTACGTGTAAAAATTATCCGAAAAAGAGCTCAAAACCTTGTAAAAAAAATACATAAATAAAATCACTTTTCAAAAATAAAGAACGGCGAAAACATCGGGAAATTTTTGGATATTGAAAATTTGGGGGGGAAAATTACAGAAATTTAAAAAATCTGTAAGCTCTTCTCATTGGTTGGCATAAAAACAGCCAATCAGAATAGGAGCGACAGTGAACCATTTAACCTATGGAGTTTGTATTGACCAATCAAATGAAAAAAGGGGGACAGTTCAAAATACAGTAAAAAGGCGAAAAAAAGCTGATTGGTTGAAACCCCGGGGGGGCGATATGAATCCACCCAAATTAATGTGTGCGTCTATTTTTAGTGGAGCAAGAAAGGGGCCGATAGAAAAGGGGGCCCTAAAAAATTTTTTAACCCGTCTATGGGAAATATTCTAGTTTTTTTTGATTTGGGTTTTGGGGGGGAAAAGGGGCCCTTTTCCTGCTTACCAATCAGCGGGGGGAGCTAATTAAACTCATAGAGGGCTTTGGGGAAAAGAAAAAGCAGAGCGAGCCTGTTTTGATTGGGGTTGTTTTTAAGAGGCACGGTTTTTTGGGGCCCCAAAGGCAACGGGTCTTATGGGTTTTTTAATGAAACTATAACAAAAAATGTTTTCATGGCCCAAAATCAAATGATAAGACTCACGAAGTTGTACCGATCTCTATATAAAATGAACAATAACATGGGTGTAACGAAAATAAACTAATAAAAATGAATTCAATGAATTCATTTTTCTTTCTTTTTTTTCATTACACCCATATTATTGTCCATTGGCTAACGAAAATAAAGAAATAAAAATGAACTCATTGAATTAATTTTTATTAGTTTTTTTTTCGTTACACCCATATTATTGTTCATTTTATATACACATCGGTACAATTTCGTGAGTCTTATCATTTTATTTTAGGCCCTGTACAGTTTTATTTAAAAATGCAGAGACATTTGACAGAATCGTGCAAACATATCCCAACATACAACAATAATCTGCATGTTTGTAGAAATTCTGAATTATTTGAGACTTATGTGGATAGAAGTGGCAAAAACAGGAGTAGGCCAAAGAGTGGCACAATGACACAGTGTTGAGTTGACGGCATCAACAGCAGCAGCAGCATGAGGTCAGACAGTGGCACAATGACAGAGTGTGTAGGTCACGGCATCAGCACAGCAGCAGCATGAGGTCAGAAAAGTGGCACAATGACACAAGTGTGTTAGGTCACAGCAGCAGCCCCCACAGCGCAGAGGTCAACAGTGGCACAATGACACAGTGTGTAGGTCACGGCAACAGCAGCATGAGGTCAAGCATGGCCCCAAAAGACATTCTGGAGGTGGTAAAAACAGGAGTAGGCCACAGAGTGGGACAATGACACAGTTGTGGAGGTCCCCGGCAGCCCGCCACAGCAGCAGCATGAGGTCGACAGTGGCACAATGACACAGTGTGTAGGTCACGGCAGCAGCCACAGCAGCAGCATGAGGTCAGGCAGTGGCACAAATGACATTCTGGAGGTGGGGAAAAACAGGGGTAGGCCACAGAGTGGGACAATGACACAGTTTGGAGGTCACGGCAGCAGCCACAGCAGCAGCATGAGGTCAGACAGTGGGACAAAGACGAGTGTGGAGGTGAGTGGCAATACCAGTCCCTAGTAAGATGTTGGTGGCAGATGGAGAAACTGTCAGCAGATGTGTGGCATCAGGCGGGTGGCGGGATCAGAATAGTGGCTGAGGCAGGTAGTTTGAACCCAGACTAATTTCTCACAGTTTGGGTGAGGCGTCATGGCTGATGTAGTCTGACGCCTAAGGCATTGGTGTGTGGAGCTCCTGGCCGATCCACGCCCGATTCAACTTGACAAAGATCATCGTTCCCATTTCCCATGGACAACGGGTTCTCCTTGGGGGTAACGGGTGGCCCCCGCCGCATGAACACCCGCTCTGATGCCACACTACTGGCCGGGCAGGACAGCTTCTCCACTGCAAACTCGGCAAGTTGTGGCAACACATCCATTTGGCTGCCCAGTAGTCCAGGGGATCTTCAACTGGGGTGGCAGAGTGCTGTCCAAGTAGGCCACCACCGTTGGTTCAGGCCTGCCCCAAGCCCCTTGCTGCTGGCGATCCCCTCCCCTAGGGGGTAAAGGGAAAGCGCTCATCATGACTCCAGACTAGGTTATGCTGATGGACTGGTATGCTCTTTACCCCCCCCCCTTCCCCCAGCAGCCGCGGCAGTGTACTAGCGCTGGGAACCCCCGGGTCAGTCGTCAAAAAGGGGACGATGCCCCCAAATAGGCGGGGCCAAACGATTACGGAGGTTTTCCCTATAGTATTTGAGTTTTCCCCCCTCTCAATAGCGGGGGAAAAAGGCCCCCCTTTTTGGGAGGGGTAGCGAGGGTCCAATGGGGGTGGAGAGCCAGAAGTCACCCTCTGCCGGATGCGACTTTCAGCTGCAATAGCCAGGCAAATAAGCATGCGGGGGCCTCGCACAAGTACTCCGAGGGGCTCCCCCCCCTTTTCCACTGTAACGCCACGGTGTTTGGGGGTCATCTGCCTCGTCTTCCTCATCTCCATCCACCTCCTCCGCTGCTCCTGCCCCTCCCCCTTGTCACCGGGGTAGAAAACCCTCATTTTCACCAACAATCCCTTCTCTCCAATGTCCTTTTCCTTCTCCCCTCCATTTTCAGTCCCCCCCGGACTCATGGGCCACGGATGTAGTCACCACGTCCCGTCCCCTGCCCCAAAAGATTTTTCAGCATCTGTTGCAGGAATGGCAGTGGGAAAGACGTTATTCATCCCCTTTTTCCGCGACTGACAAAAACTGGGGCCTCCGAAGGCCCCCAACAAATGGGGGTTTTCCGCATGACTCCTGTGACATCAAAGTTACACAGGGGGGTACTTCTGTATGCCCGGATCACAAAAAATGTTAATGGGCCCTTTTTCTGTTCATACAGTCGGTCCAACATGTGCAGGTGGAATTCCAACGGGTGGAAAAATCGCATATCAAGGCGTTGGGGGGGCCGTTCGCCCCTGCTACCGAGGAGGGTGTTCCCGGCTTTGTACGAATGGGTAAGTGCATGCACATTTTTCCCCCCCCATTTTCAAATGTTTTGAAATCGGTGGAAACTTTAGGAAACCTTTTCACAAACCCAATTTTAACACATGCGCCATGCGGGCGCAAGGCCATCCTCCCGGGGCAAGCGCGGAACCATTTCCTCCCCTTGTCCGTCACCATGGGTTTCCCTTTGCATTGGCGCGGAGAAAAACCCCACATCGATTTTTTGCTGCTGACGCGGACAGTTTTTCCCCCGTGTGACTTGTTTTGCCGAGGAAGCCATGTAAACTGTGTAACACCGCTGTGCCCACACATTGGATGAGACATACTTTTGGGGGATTGAGAGGTGGTGGTTGGAGGAGGAGGGGCGGACATTTGGGGCAGGAGCGCAGTTTGACAACGGGAGGGGAAACGGCGCTCCTGTCCAAGTTTG
>JAODAL010080661.1:0-12163 GCA_025379985.1 Phyllomedusa bahiana | reverse complement strand
TGAACGGAAAGCAGGGGAAGGGTTTCCTATCTGTGCGATACTAATGTTTTTTGTTTATTAACATTATTTTAAAAGATCCCTCATAAGGTATTCCTATAGCTTACCTTTTTTATAGACAAATTTTGGGGGAATTTTTAAATTTTTCCTTTTTACTCTTTTTGTAGAATTTCCCCCCATTTTTTAACTTTTTTTTTATCATTTTAGAGTACTTATTGTGAAATAAATAGAAAATCTTATATTGTTTTTTTTTTTTTTTTCTTTCCTCAAATCTTGTAATTAAGTCTACCTTTTCTCTCCCTTTTTTTCTAGTTTTCTCTGTTTTTAATCCTTTTGTAAAAATTTTTGTCAAATTTTTTTTTAAAATTTTACTATATTTTTCAAATCTTGAAATTTTCTAACACATAAAATTGTTTTTGGTATCCCCTTAAAATCTGGGAGCGTGAAAACTTTTTAGTTATATTTTATTTTTATCAATGCTCTTTTTATAAAAATGTAGTTTTTAGTTGGTTTCTTCTTTTTATTATTTCAACATTAAGTTTTAAATTTTTTTTTAAAATTTTTTGTAAGTAAATTGTATAATGGGTGACTGAATTGGGTATTAAAAAAAACCATTTAGGTTTTCGGGTCCATCCATACTAAAGACATGCAATATCGCAACCATTTTGGACATGTGAACCCCTCCATGGGTCTTAAAAAATTTTTCCTCAAATGCAGAATGTAAATGTTAGAAAAAGGGGCAGTGGCAATCCATATGGTGCCTGTTTTTGTAAGTAATATTTTTTCCAAATCTAAAATAATTTTTTGACAAATATACAAAAACTCTAAAATAAAATTTTTTTTGGGTTTTTAAATTTTACTTCTTTCATAAATTTCTCACTTTAAACTTCCTTGCCTTTATCTTGGGGGGTTTCAAGTGTAAAGATTTTTAAAACCCTTTTTAATAAAAAATTTTTTCATTTGTATTTTAAGTGGTTTTAATTGTTTTAAGAAAAAACGGGGGTCTTTCAGGCACCCTGTATTTTCTAAGATTTTTTGTAAAAAACTTTTAAAGACAGACTAAGGTTTTAGTAAAGACCCCTTCCCGAAAACTATCGGGCCAGGGAGGTTTTTTTATTCTTATGAATTTTTGGTGTGAGGGAAACAGTGGGACTTGGGGTGGTTAATATAAGGTTATTCGCTTGTTTTATCAATAATTTCAACGCAGTGAAGAATTAAAAAATATGAGAGCATAATTATAAAAAAAGCAGATAAGGGAGGAGGCACAGTGGTTATGAATAGGGATTTTTATTTGGAGGAAGCAAAAAACCAACTAGATGATACAAATGTTTATATTAAACTTAAGGGCGATCCCACAAAAAATGTAAAGAACTTATTCAAACAGTAGTTGATGAAGCTTTGGCATTAGAATTATTGATAAAAACACAGCGAATAACCTTATATGTTACCACCCTAGAGTCCCACTGTTATACCTCACACCAAAAATTCATAAGGACATCAAAAAACCCCCCTGTCGCCCGATAGTTTCGGGAATCGGGTCTATACTCGAACCATTAGCTCTGTCTTTAGATAGTTTTTTACAAAAAATCGTTAGAAAACTACCAGGGTGCCTGAAAGACACCAGCGATTTTCTTAGAACAATTGAACCACTTAAAATTACAAATGAGACAATTTTATGTACATTAGATATTAAAAATCTTTACACTTGTATCCCACAAGATGAAGGCAAGGAAGCTGTACGTGAGACTTATGCAAGATAGTACAATTAATAACCAACAAATATTATCTAGACAAAGTTTTCACGCTCCACAGATCTTTAAGGGCATACCAAAAAGCCAATTTACTCGTGTTAGAAGAATTTGCACAGATTATGAAGAATATAGTAGAAATATAAAAAAAAACTATTGACAAATTTGTACAGAAAGGATATAACAGAGAAGAACTAGAAAAATTGGGAGAGGAAATAGGTAGACTAAATGTAAAGATTGAGGAAAGAAAAAGAAAAACAAAGATATGATGATTGTCTATTTATTTCTACAATGATAGTCACTCTAAAATGATAAAAAAACACAGTTAAAAAATGGTGGAAAATTCTACAAAAAGATGTGAAATATAGGAAAACTATTTAAAAATTTTCCCAAAATTTGTCTATAAAAAAAGGTAAGACTATAGGGAATGACCTTATTAGAGCGGATCTTATTAAAAATAATGTTAATAAACAACAACGATTAGGTATCGCACAGATAGGAACCTTCCCATGCTTATCCTGTCAACATTGCACAGGAATTATTAAAGGTTCAAAAGTCACACATCCATTAAAGGGTCATGGTATAAATATCAAAGGTTATCACACTTGTGATTCAAATAATGTTATTTACCTTCTAAAATGTCCCTGTGGGATAATATATGTTGGACAGACATCACGTAAAATCAAAGTGAGATTAAATGAGCATAAATCTAATATCCGAAGGTATAAAGAGATAGGTACTACTAGTGCAGTTGATACGAAAGAGAGGAAAGATAAAAAATTCGGTGAAAGTTCACTGGCTAGACATTTCTTTGAAGCTAAGCACAATGTGTGTGAGTTGAAATGGCAGGTTATAGAGCAAATTTACGGTATAGATGAATCACAAATTAATAAAAATCTCTTGCAACGAGAGGTCTATTGGATCTTTACACTCAACTCACTCACCCCTAATGGGATGAATGAGGAGTGTAATTTTAATGTTTTTCTATGACCCCTATCTAGGGGCTTGCATTTATGTCTTCTAACTTATTTTAATATGTGACTTTTTGCCAGTTAGAATATACACTCACCGGCCACTTTATTAGGTACACCATGCTAGTAACGGGTTGGACCCCCTTTTGCCTTCAGAACTGCCTCAATTCTTCGTGGCATAGATTCAACAAGGTGTTGCTACGATGCTCAATTGGTACCAAGGGGCGCAAAGAGTGCCAAGAAAATATTCCCCACACCATGACACCACCACCACCAGCCTGAACCGTTGATACAAGGCAGGATGGATCCCTGCTTGCCTGTTGTTGACGCCAAATTCTGACCCTACCATCCGAATGTCGCAGCAGAAATCGAGACTCATCAGACCAGGCAACGTTTTTCCAATCTTCTACTGTCCAATTTCGATGAGCTTGGGCAAATTGGAGCCTCAGTTTCCTGTTCTTAGCTGAAGGAGTGGCACCGGTGTGGTCTTCTGCTGCCGTAGCCCATCTGCCTCAAAGTTCGCCGTACTGTGCGTTCAGAGATGCTCTGCTGCCTACCTTGGTTGTAACGGGTGGCTTTTTGAGTCACTGTTGCCTTTCTATCAGCTCGAACCAGTCTGCCCATTTCTCCTTTGACCTCTGGCATCAACAAGGCATTTCCGCCCAACGGGACTCCCGCTCACGGGATGTTTTTTCTTTTTGGACCATTCTTGTAAACCTAAGATGGTTGTGCGTGAAACCCCGGGAAAGACCAGGTTTAAAATATAGACCACCCTTCTGGCACCAAAAACCATGCCACGTTCAAAGGCACTCAAACACCTTTCTTCCCTACGAGCTCGGTTTGAATGCAGGAGTTTTGTTTGAACCATGTCTACATCCTAAATGCACTGAGTTGCCCCCAGTGTTTGGGCTGATTAGAAATTAAGTGTTAACGAGGTTGGAAGGTCCTAAAAAAGTGGCCGGTGGTGACGTATAAAGGGAAGACAAACGTGTATTCGTTTGTTTTGAAAAGGGGAGCCCCGGAAACGGCAGCAGAGTACTGCACACACCCGACCAGCCGATATGCAGACTGTTAAAACCCCGGATAAGCTGCCCAGAAAACCCGGGACTTCCGCTGAAATTTTTTACTAAGGCCGAAACCTGAAGATGGAAATTATAAATTTTCCAGGGTCTACTCCACAGTCGGAGAATCTAAAGGGAACCGCAAGTGATATTTTATTTATTTTTTTTGTCTTTGGGTTTTATACATCCTTAGTTACCCTTACCAGCTTATTTTGGCCGGGATCTGAAATTGTGCAGATTGGGGGACAACGTGAGAATGAAGAAAAAACACTTTGGCTGAAACCCTAAGTTTATCTATTACTCGGGATAGGAAAAATTTAAAAACCGCTTGTTTTTATTAAAAAAGTCTATCTATAAGTATCTTTTTTTGCTACTTTGCATACATGTCTTTTTAAAAAGTTTGTTACTATTGTGAGGTAGAGGGGGTTGAATCAATTTTGGGTTTATATGTAAAATTATGAAATCCAAGTTTTCCCTTATAAGGGCTTTCCTGGCAGAAGCATTTTGTCAAAAATGATACGCAAATATGAAGAAGCACTAAGTGGGCACGTCCAGGATGACACCCGTTATGGGCTTCCTCAGGATGAAACATCTGCTTATCATTTCTTTCTGAAAAAAAAGACTTAAACAGGGAAAATCCTGAATTTTTGGCTAATGCATCCAAGATTTTTTTCCCCAGGAAAAACGGGGACCAATAAACGTACTTAAAAGGCCTAAATTGGACATAATCCGTTCCTCTCTTTTTTTGGCCTGCTTTATTTTGATTACATTTTATACAATTGTTGAAAGGGTTTTGCTTTGTCAGAATTGTTGGAAATAACAAAATTTGTCCAGAACTCTGTGTCGACTATTTTCAATCGGCCGATTATTTCCCCCCGAAGTGTTTGGAATACCGGGGCAAAGGGGGGGCCCCCAAATTTTGGAAACGCCCCCCAACATTATGGCCCCATCGGGGGGCGTAGCCTGAGGGGACCCCAGCCCCCAAAGGCCCCCAAACATGCCCGGGCTTTGAACCGGGGGGATTCAAATTGAGGACTGCAGCCTCTAAAGGTTGGGTAATTTGAGCATTTCTAAATGTTTTTAAACCCCGTTGGCCATTTTGTTCCCGGTTAGTAGATTGTTGGGGTATTGGCCCCGGGGGTGGTCACAATAAAGTGATTTCAACCTGACAACTTTGATCCAGCCCGGCCCAAACTTTTCGAACTTTGTTTTGCTGTGACTTCCGTAGTTCGGATTGTCACTGTTTGTGTCACGAACCCCTTGCCCGGTATGGTTGCTGAAATTAGTGGGAACCTTGACAGTTTTAAAGGTTAATTGTTGGGGTCGGGATCTCCGGGTTTTTTTTAGGAAAAAGATCTGTATATTACGAATATTCAGGTGGGTCCTTTTGGAATTAATTCATGGATTGTTCGGGGGCAAAAAATTTTCCTTATGTGTTTTGCAAAGACCGGGAGGGTGGCCCCACATTGGGCAACAAAGGGGGGGACTATTGTTGGTTAGGCGGGGACCTTTTATTTTTGAAGAACCTTGTGTTGTGAGCCGGGACCCGGGCACGGCGGTGGCCAGGCTGTGTAGTCTTTGTGGGATTGGGATCCCCTACGTAGAACACCAAAATGTTTAATGTTTCAAAAGAGCTTTAAGTTGCCAAAGGGGGAGAGACTTCAGGAGATTGTATGTAGAAAAAAAGGGGAAAAAGTATGTGAAAAATGATTCCAAATGTAAAAGTTGGGGGGATTCCCAAAGGGGGGAAAGATTGCAGCCATCTAAATGGCAAGAGGTAGTGGAGAATCAAGAGGGAGTTATTACAAAGGAGGTTGGAGAGGGCACGGGCTCACCCCCGAGGGGCCAAAAAGTTTGAAAAAAGAAGGTTTTTGGAAGTTAAAAGTGGGGGAGGGAAGGATAAGGAAAAAAAAACTGCATTCAGGTTAAATTTTTATATTCAAGCTACATCCTTGTTATCTTTCACACTGAAATTTGCAGGGGTAAAACCCTTTGCTTCGTTTCAAAGTTTGTTAGGGGGGGAGCTGCGGGGGGGACTTTTCCCCCCTCGGCTCTAAGGTGTAATGAGAAATTATAGCGCTCAGTAAAAAGCTCGGTAGTTTGTCGAAGAAAAAAAAATAAATTATATTTAAGACTTGAGGAAAAAAAGAAAATTTAGCCTGTGTAAGGGGTATAAATCATGAAGTAAGCTGCATGGGGGAACAAGCCTGAAAGAACAATATGTTTTCCCCAAACCCACCCTAAAGCCCCAAGAAATTTCAGGGGGAGGTGGAGACCCGCAGTGCGGTGGTCTCCCCCGGTTTTGGGTAAAGGGGGGTTTTTCGGGGAATAGGGGGGGGCCCCTGTCTCTGTCCCCCCCCTCCGGGGACCAGTCAATCCGGAAAGGTGGGATCCCAAGCTCGTTGAGTTAAAGACCCACCCGGTGGTAATACTTTTTTCTCTCGGGGTCAGGGGGACTTACATCCCCGGGGGGACCCATATTTAACCCCCCAACCCCTCAATTTCACCCGGGGGGTTTTGGGGCGCAGATTATAATAAAAAAGGGGTTCAGAGGCTAACCGGACGTGAAATTATCTAAAAGGAAAAGGGGAAAAGTGGAGAGGGGAAAGTACCTGCGGGGCGGGGAAGATTCCCTTGCACGTTTTTAATCCATGTGTGGGACCGGTCTATAGTGGCAAAGATTTTGGACAAGGAAACAATTCAGCTTACATTGCTTTACTAATGTTTTGGATCTGGTTAATAAAATAGATGAACAATCATACAAGCGGCCCATCTCCCCCCCCTTATCTCCTCCGGTATCTTTTTGTTTCCCTACAAAATTATGCAATTATCATGAAGGCCATCCCCCCTGGGGTCCAGATCCCCTCAGACATATTACTGTTTTGGGGGAGAGGGTCGCATTTAAGTCCCCTCTACCTGCAATTAATGCTGGCCCTTCCCTGACTTGATGATTTTTCCCCTGTATCAGAAAACCTGCCCTGTAAAAATCTATTTGAAGCGGCCTTTCAGCTCTGATGGCCAAATACGGGATACTCCAGAAGGCATGGAATTAGACCTGTTTGCCCCGGATCTAAAGAGGGATGGGTACCCCGTGCCCTTAAGGCTTATCTGCAGTTAAAATGTCCCTAATGGAACCATGCCCCAAGATTCCACCTACCATTCTACAACAGCTCCCACAGGACTTATGGTCTAAAGTCTACATGTTGGACTACTGCCAGTTTTTCTGTGTCAGTTTGTTCAAGGGGAAAAAGCCTGAAAATCAGATCCAACCTTACAAAGTTGGTGTTAATCCTGTACTCACCCTGTAACAGCCCCTTTGGGGTCTCCTCAAAACCATCGGGAAACAAGCCCTTGGGATACTATTGCACGTCTGGGTCCCCGTTGCTTGTACAGGCCCAATGCTTGAAGGGTGTACAGCGCACAGATTTTTTTGGATAAGACCCGCAGACATCGCCTGGGACATGATGTATTTTCAGGCCCCCCCTGACCTTGCTGCAGTCCCCAGCAGACCTTGCCGAAGCTAGATCTCGGCATCTATGCTTACGTGCTCTTTATGTGCCCTCACCCAGCACTTTCTTCCACTACCGGGGGAGAGACAGAAGTGGACTATGCCCAGAAAATGATGACCACCAGGGTTGTTTGAAAAACTTTCAAGATCGATGTGCCCCCTTCACCCGTGGTGACCCAGGAGATCCCCCATGCAGATCTTTATCTTGGGGGATGGATCAAGATTGTACTGAAAAGGGACTTTTTTACAGGGTTTTTCAATAACCCCAGAAAATGAAATCCCTGGCAGAACACTGCCCCTGCCCTTTCACTCAAGTGTGAATTACGGCTCTGGGGAAGCCTGTAAAATGGCCAAAGGAAAGACGGCCAAAATTTGGGGTGATTCAAAGGGATGCCCATCATGCACATGACTTTGGACTCATCTGGAAAAATCGAGGGTTTCACAGAGCGGGAACCCCCTCAAGCATGCAGTACGATAAATTCCCCTAAGGCCGCCTTGAATGCCCCAAAAAGGGAGCCCTCTTAAAGGTTTAAAGGCCCCGGAAAGTGAAGGGGCAAAAAGACCCCAAAGGGAAACCAGCCGGACCAAGCCCCAAAAGCGCGCTCTTGGTGGGTTCTCAATGGTGGTCTGAGCCCATTTTGGTAACCCCCGAGCCCAAGGAAGGAATTCATTAAACAAAGGAATGATAATCCACCTTGATTTTGGAAACCCGGTGGGCCCCCCAAAAAGAAAATCAGCAAACAAAAATCTGGCAACTGCAAAGGAAAAACAGCAGTGGAAGAAAGATGGAGCAACCCCCGAAAGAGGAATTTGGAAGTGCAAAGGCTTGTCTTTTACCTAGACGAATGTATCCTGCATTGAGCCTGGGCCCTGGGGCTACTCATCGTGGAAAGAATCGGCACTCAGTATGTGCAGAAGTTTGTACCTGCCGGAATCAGTTCCCCTGTTGCAGCCTACAATAAGATTACTATTTACCCCCTGCAAAACCCTTTCCCAATTCAAGTTCCCCTGCAGCCTTGGGAAGCCGAATTCCCCTTCCAAAGGGTTCAAGTGGGGCACATCCAGATGCCAAGGGGGAAGTATGAATAGTTTTGGTTGCAAAAGACATGTTTTCAGGAGGCCAGAAGCCTACCCCTGACCCAACATGACCTCCAAATAACGGCAAAGAAGTGATTCTGAAATGCTTGTCAATTTTGGGTCCCCAGGGGACGATCGACCCGGGTCCCGCATTTTCTTCCTCGGTTTTCGAGAACTTTGGAACATTTTGGGGTGTTTTTGGGGCCCCCAACCCGTACCATCCCCAAAAAATCACTAAGGTCAAAAAAATAATGGGGGCCCTCAAAAATTAAGTTGTCAAAGAGACTGTGAGTCCCCTTTTCCCTGGCCCAAACCTTCTCCCCAATTTTTTCTATACCCCTTAGGCACCCCACAAGCAAACATGGCCTAACCCCCTTTGAATATGTTTGGAAAAACCCCCTTCTGTGTTTTTAGGTCGGGGGCAAGGTTTGGGGAAATAGTGACAGGCTGTACAATTTTGTGATTGAATTTTCTAAAAAACGTTGATTTTGCATGCTGCAGCTCTGTTTTCTTCCAGAATCCCCAGGGGAAAAAGGGGAGATTTCAAACCAGGAGACCGGGTCATAAAGAGGCTTAAGGAGGAATTTCCTGGAGCCCCGATTTGAAGGCCCCTTATGTTATCCCGATTACCCCCAGGGAGTGAAATTTGGAGGGAAAGTCCACGTGGGTCCATGTTCTCATTGTAAAAGGGGGCCGTGACAAAATGATTGTAATTCCCCTTTTTTTGTTTTCCTATTGCTAATTTCTATAGTGATTTTTTGGATGGCATTAACCAAAGTGGCAAAACCCTTTTCATTTTATGTTGTGATATTTCCCCCTAATCCCCGCCCGAAAAGGTGTCTTTCCCCCCATAGGACTCACCCTTTTTGACAGGGGGGTTTTTCTTGGTGTAACACCCCCGGAATGAAAATTGCTATTTCTGGTCAGAGTGTATATAGATTTTATTGGATGCCAAGGGGGGCCCCGATCAGTTCAAAGGCTAGATCAAATTGCTGCAGGTTCGTTCCCCATTCCCCAAGTTCAAATTAATAAAAATGTAAATGGGTTAAATTACATTTATTTAACCAGCAAAGGTTTGTTAAATTTCAGTAGAGAGGGTTTCAGGGTTCTTGAAGAAAATTTGGCCCCAAAACTGGATGACCTTTCGAACCGTTAGCCATTGAAAATGGTGCTGGGGAGAAAGGAGGATTTTTGGCATGTTTGGTGAAAAAATGCTGCACCATATACCCGACACACAGGATGAAAAGGAAAATCACTATCGCCCCAGGTAAGTAAAGAATCTGTCCCAAAGGAACTTAAGGGGACCAGGGGGTGGCACTTCTTGGGGGCCCCGGCTGATGATTGGGTGGAGGTGGAAACGCTGGTTCAGCAGGTGGGGATGGGATTAGTTTATTAGTGCTACTGTTTGTACTGGGTTCTGATTCCCCCCCCCACAAAAATTTATTTGGCCCCGGTAGTGCGGGGGGAGCCACCTCGGAAATTTCCTATGCCGAAAGGGCCCCGATGTGTGTGAAAGGACAACACGACATCCCCTTTAAAACCCATAAGTATGAAAAAGATCAATTCTCGATTTGAAGGGGGAGATCAAAGGGGGAAAAACCCCACCCTGTTAGGTAGGTCACTGGGAAATTTCTGTTTAAATTTACCCATTAGGGGGTTTCTTTTAATTTCTCTGAAAAAAATCCCAAAACCTTTCCCCAGTGTGAGCAGTTTCCAAGGGCCTATGCTATTCTTAGTTTCAGGAAAGGGCAAAAGGGACAGTGGAGAAAAACTTTTGGGCTTTAGGGGGGTTGTTTAAGGAGAGAGGTTTGAAACAATATTTTGTTTTTGTATAAAAATTTTGAAAACCCCAAACTTTTTCCCTTTTAAAGGATTTCAGTGAGCAGAATCCATTTTTTCAAGAATTATACAGCAAAAATGAAGAAGCACCAAGATGGGCCAGTCCAGGGTTTTACATCCGTTTTCGGCTTCCTCCGGTGTAAAATTGCTTTTCAGTTCTCTTTCTAAAAAAAGACTTAAACACTGGAAAATCACTGAAATTTTGGCTAATGCAATCCCAGAAACTTTTTTCCCCCGAAACAACGGGGACCAATAAACTGTACTTAAAGCTGCCCAAATATGGGGAAAACTGTTCCTCTCTTCTCTATTGGCCGCGTTTATTTGATTTCAGTTAACAAATAGTGTGTAGGCTTTTGGGTTTGTCAGAATTTCTTGGAACAGAAAAAAATTTGATCCAGAACTCTGTGTTGACTCAGTTTTAATCGCCCATTATGTTCCCCGATGTGATTTGGAATACGGGCAAACGGGGCCCAAGTTGGGAAACGACCCCCCAAAACCCATTAAAGAGAAACCCTTTTTGGTAAAAAGTGCTAGGTTTACTTGGAGTATCCTTTTTATAGTTATTGATGTGGGGTTATGAGGAAATGCCCATTTAATATCATTACACCCGGGATATATAATAAAATACAAAAATAGAGGTCTCTTTTAAAAAGTAAATATGAATAACCAAAGAGGGGGCGGGTTTGGGGCTTGGAGAATAATATGATCCCTTTTAAGAGGCAAATACGAACTGGCCTATCTACAGTACCTGAGTACCCACTCAGAGATAACAGATGGAAAACTCTGAAAGGTGCAAGGGCCTAAATGAAAAAATGAGTAACTATGTTTAAAAATATCAAAAAAATTATAAAACAAATGAGTGTTTGCGTATTAATTCAAAAGCATCGTAAAAGCTTTAGGCTGAATGTTGGGGTCGGGAAAAACCAAACATTTTGCGTTTTTGTAGTATTTGGAATCTATTGGGTTGATCCGCAGAAATTAAATCAACAGGTGTGATTTTTTAAAACTTTTTAAAACTTTTAAAGTCCCCCCCCAGGAAAGGTTTTGAAAAGACAAATCTCAGGTCCAGATGGCTACACCCACGTGTCCTAAGGAGTTAAGTGATGTCATAGATAGGCCCCCTTTCTTAAATTTATGGATGTTAAGAAAAGGGGGATGTCCCCAAAAGGGTTGGGCTAGCAAATGGGTGCCATTTTTTAAAAAAATGGTCAAAAAGTATCCGGGGAAAATAAGGCCGGTAAGTTAACCTCTGTTGTGGGGGGTGACGAAAAAAACCCCCATCCGCCGGCCCGCTTGAGGGGCGCGGCCTGACTTGGGGTGTTCTCGCGTTTCGCGCCCATAGGGGGGTCAAAGGGCACCCCGATACTGTTTTCCCCTGTTAACCCTTGCCCAACCCGGGACAGGGGAAAAAACAATGCTGCCCCCAGTTCGCTCGTTTTTGTTTTAAGACCCGGGGCCGTTACCGACTTTATAGCAGGGGCAGGAACCAAAACCCTGGGTAGTAAATACTAGACCCAGAAAAAAAAAATTAGGCGTGTTTAGGCCTTGATCAAGACAGATAACCAATTAAAGTTTATAGATTTAATTAGCCGAAGGGAAACCCAACAGGGAAAAACGTACAAGATGGAAATAATATACGTCAAGAGGGTGCCCCAAAACAATTATGGATTTCAAAAAAAAGGCAGTTAAAATAATCAAGTTACCGTTGTTGCTTGGTGCTGGCCCCATGGGGGGTATGTGGGCCCGGCTGTTTTGGTGTGGATGTCCTGGAATGTCTTGGTGCCCCCCTTGATAACAGGGGAAAAGCCAAACCCCGGTTGGTTTACTGTGGGGGACCCAGTGGGAGCCCCTACCCCCTGGGGCGGTCATGAAATCCTCCACTCAGGTCAGGCAGTTTCTGATCAAAACAAAAATGGGCTATAAAGGGAGGGCCCCCGGGACAGAACCCAGCGGGGAGCCTCC
>JAODAL010080660.1:0-12164 GCA_025379985.1 Phyllomedusa bahiana | reverse complement strand
CCTTCCCCTCGTCCCTCTCCCTCCGGTCAAAACCCCCCCCTTGCACCCTTTTACCACCTGAAAATTTCGCTCCATGTTCAAAATAAAAAAAATTTTAGAAGGTATGGAATATTTTTGGAAAGTCTCTTATTAAAAGACGGAAATCACAGCAATTTAAAACCCCCTCTAAACAAAATAAAATTCTGGATAAAATTTTAAAACTGAAGGTTTTCCTCTATCAACAAACGGGACGGGGAAAAAAGTGCAAAAAACACGTATCGGGTTAGTTTTCTTAAATACCCGGTATTTTTTGCATTTTTAAATTCACCTGTGGTGACTATAAATTGTTTGTTTTAAAGATTACTGGAAGCTGTGTCAATGAAAAATTTGCTGGGTGCGCAAAAGTAAAAAAAACGGGTATCATTTAATTTTTTTTGTATAAAAACACGGTATTTTTTGAAACCTTAAAAATTCACCTGTGGGACTAAAAATTGCTTTTTTAAAAGTTTTTACGTGGAATTTGCGTAAATTTAAACCCAAAAAGTTTGGGTGCACAAAAGTCAAAAAACACAATCCTTTTAAATGTTTTCGTATAATACCGGAAATTTTTGCACCTTTCAATTCCCCTTTGGTGGTGATATAGAATTGCTGTTTTAAGTTTTAAACCTTGGGATGCTGCGTCAATGAACAAACTGGTTGCGCAAAAGTCAAAAACCCCTATCTTTTTTTTTTTTCCCGAAAAATTTACAGGGAAAATTTTGAAACCTTTTTAAATTTCCCTGTGGTGACTATAAAATTGCTTTTTTAATTAAGATTTTCCCGGGGAAAGGGCCGTCAATGAAAAAAAGCGGGGGCGAAAAAGTCAAAAAAAAACAAATCTGTTATTTTTTCGTATAATAAAACTTTTTTTTTTGAAACCTTTCAATTCACCGTGGTGACTATAGAATTGCTTTTTTAAAGATTTACGGGGGAAGCTCCCGTCAATGAACAAAGCGGGTGCGAAAAAAAAAAAAACCACGAAACTTTTATTTTTTCCCGTATAAAACAGGGTTTTTTTTTGCACCTTTAAATTTCCCACCTTTTTGGGTGACTATAGAATTGCTGTTTTAAAGGTTTTTAAACGGGGAAGCTGCTTTCAATGAAAAAAGCTGGGTGCGAAAAAGTAAAAAAAAAAACGTATCGTTATGTTTTCGTATAATACACGGTTTTTTTTTGCAACCTTTTAAATTTTCCCCTTTTGGGGGACTATAAAAATTTAGCTTTTTTTAAAATTTTTCCCGGGATGCGCCAATGAACAAAGCGGGGGGTGAAACAAAAGCAAAAAACCCCGTATCTTTTTATGTTTTTCGTAAAATACACGGAAACCCTTTTTGAAACCGTTTCAATTCACCGGGGTGACAATAAAAATTGTTTTTTTTAAAGGGTTTCCACGTGGGAGCGCATCAAGAACAAAGCTGGGTGCGAAAAAGTCAAAAAACACGTATCGTTTTTTTTTCGTATAATCCAGGTTTTTTTGCACCTTCCCAATTCACCTGTGGTGACAATAAAATTTTGGGCTTTTTAAAAGATTTTTTGGATCCCGCGCAAGGGTAAAAAGGGTTTGGGTCGCATAGTAAAAAAAACACTTATTTTTTAAATTTTTCCCGAAAAATACACAGTTTTTTTTTGCCCCTTTTCAATTCACCAGTGGTGACTATAAAATTTTCTGTTTAAAGTTTTACGTGCAACTGCTAAAATAAAACAAAGCTGGGTTTGCGCAAAAGTCAAAAAACCGTATCGTTATTTTTTCTTTATAATACACTGTTTTTTTTAGCAAAAACAACCTGTGCGGGACTACAAGATTGCGGGATTGTAATTTAACTGCAAGGGGATATACAACACAGGTGGAAGGGAAAATTGAAAAAAAAACCTAACAAAAAAGTATACGATAGTGGATTTTTGCACCTAACAAAGAGCCCCTGCAGTTACAAAAATTTAAAGGGTTTGTTCCAATAAAAGTTACCCAGGTTTCCCCAAAATATCCAGAAATTTTTTCAATAGAAAAAACTTTTAAAAATAATAAAGATATTCCACTACAATGTCAAAAACTAAGTCTTGGTGAACTTTATCCAGTGTTTTTAAATAGATAAGCTTGTCTTTGTTCCCCGCTCCCCCCGTACTTTAACGGTAGAAACGCTTTTAAAAATTTTCAAACCCAACTACAAAAAAAACCTTTTAAATCTCAAAATCTAACTAAATTTGGGAAAGGGTCACAACTAAAGAAAAGGTTTTTTCTGTTTTGGGAGAAATAACTAATTTCGCTGAGCCCGTTTGGGGCCCCAGGCAAAGCGCACTCCTATTTTCCCATGAGACGCTGAGAGACAAAAAAGGCTGAAAAGGAAACGCTGTTCTAAAGTAATACGAGGTCCCTGTGGGTTTTTCCCCGCCCAAACGCAAACCATACACAACCCAGTCCCTTTACGCCCCAACACAAAATCCAAACCCCGCTTCTAAATTCCGAAAACCTTTATTTGGGGGGTGGCCGCCAAAATGACAGGAAGCGCCAAAAATGGCGCGGCTCTTTAAAAGATGAGCACGATTTTAAAACCTTTAAATTTTCGCATGAAACTTTAAAAATTTCGATCACCATAAAAACCTTTGCCTAAAAACAAAAATTTTTCGATAAAAATCGCTCCACACTAACAAAAAGACCAGCCTGCTTTGTCAAATCCCCTCAGACCTGGATGGTGTCAAAGAGAAATAGATAAACATCCAAATTAGTAAATTCAAGTCAAAACCCCCAACTCCCTTTTTACCAATGCTGAAAAAAATTTTGAAGGGGTTTAAATTGGGGTACCTCAAAACGGTATGTTAAAAAATTGGGGTTTTTAGGAGTAAACTTTTCAGGCTATTAAAGGCCCTTTTACCCCCCCCCGGGTTTGAAATTTTTTACGTCTGGTTTCCTCTCCCCCAGGGCTTTTCCCCCTCTCGAACGGGACCAACAAGGTTGCCCCTTATCCCCCTTTTAATTTTTTATCCTTGGGGTGAGCCATTGGGAAAATAACCAAAAATTTCCCCGTCATTTCGGGGGGGCAAACTCCCAGGGAAATTAACATAAAATAAGTCGTTTCGCAATGAAACATTAAAAAAAGGCACCTATACGGAGGCTTAAATTCCGAATGAATGAAATTTAAATGACAGAAAAATCCCCCTATATCCCTAAATATAAACTCAATCAAACTAAATCAAGGGGTTCCCCCCTCAATGTTCCATGGAACTTCGAGGAAACTTTTCCAGGTCAACTTTAAAATTTTTCTTTAAAAAAATTGGGGGAAATTTCTTGAAAAATGAAAGGGGGTCCTTTCCCCAAAAAAGTCCCCGGCAACCGCATGGCGGCCCCGGAAGGGTGGGACCGAAACATGATCTGGGTTCTTTAAGTTTGTTTCTGGACTATCATAGTCTCCTAAAGGAGACACTAAACAGCTAAGTAGTGCCACGTATACTAGTGTTTTCATTGCCTAGGTGTTCGTCATTGAACTATGTTTCTTATACACCAGTTTATAAAGATAAAGTAAAGTCATGTTTGTCTATACAGCCTGAGTGTGTGTTTATAGCTTATACTGGGGAGTCTAAAGCAAGGTACTCCTAGCGGCTGTGACTACTCGTGTGCAGGAATTTAAATACGGCATTGTTTGCAATATTGGATTATCTTTACGTGGGTGTCAGATCATTTTACATACCTAGGTATAAGGATTGCACAGTCGCTTGACTGCACTATTAATCTAAATCTATCAGAACTTTCACCTATGGATGAGCGATTATAATCGACAAAGTTGAAATCGGCACGATTTTTAGGCTGATGGGAAATTTCCGATCAAGCGATATTTTAGGTGACAATCTGCAGATAATCTATACTATCGCGCCATTTTCAGCGTTTCCGGTCATTTTGGCGGCCAGCCAATCAGCTCTGACGATAGAGGGGGTGAGGAGGATGTACAACGTCACCTTATCTTTATTTATACAGACAACTATGCTTTTAGCTGTGAACATAAGAATATAGGTAGCTTAGAGAATTTCAGTTCTTACCTAGTTAGACAGAGACTTTTAAAGTAGCATCTAGCACTGTCCAGCTGCGGGTGGGGGTGGGGGACGGACGGACAGACAAGCTTTGGAAAGGAGGGTGCATATTGTGCAGCTCAGACTCTGCTTTGAACCTGAATTGAAATGGCATATTTTTACTACTTTTTGGCCAGCACACCTCGCAACTGAGGTGAAATTGTACCTTATATTTTATGCGTCCCAGTTTTTTTCAAATAGCCACGTTGTACGCCAATTTTGATGCAGAAACTTTCTAGTAAATTTTCTCGTTTGTCATTGCTGCAAAAAACGCAATTTCTCATCTGTGTAACTTTTAAATAGCTGTATTGCACTTTGGAACGCCCCAGGTTTTTTCAAATAGCCATATTGTACGACAATTTTGGTACAGAAATTTTCTAGTAACTGTTCTCGTGTGTCATTGCTGCAAAAAACGCAATTTCTCATCCGTGTACATTTTAAATAGCTGTATTGAACATGGTGCGACACAGTTTTTTTCAAAGTGCCACGTTGTACTTAAATTTGGATACAGAAATTTTGTAGTAACTGTTGGTGTATTTCATTGGGGCAAAAACCACCTTTTGTTATTTGTATAACTTTTAAATAGCTGTATTGCACGTGGTGCGGCCCCAGTATTTTTCAAATAGCCACGTTGTACGCCAATTTTGATAGAAACATTTTCTAGTAACTGTTCTCGTTTGTCATTGCTGCAAAAAACGCGATTTCTCACCCGTGTAACTTTTGAATAGTTTTATTGCACTCAGTGAATTTCAGTTTTGGCGCAGATAGCGCACTTGTATGATGGTTTGTTGAAAACTATCAATTCCTAGTCCTTCTGGGCAGTTGTAAATCCCTGGGACAGAAGGAAGAACACTATTGATTTTGTCTTACGGTTTTTACACCAGACCACATTTCACAGGTTTTCGATAGAAACAATTCTGTTTCTAATCCTAGTTGGCTGTAGGAAATTAGAGGGATTTATGAATAGCTGTGATTTGCCATCTTTCAATAAAGACTGTGAAAAACTCTTCCATACCTTTTTAAATTTTTATCTTTCTGAACATGGAGTGAAATGCAGGTGGTAAGCAAGCAAAGAGGGGTGTAGGACATGGAGATAGAGGTACGAGAGAAGATGCTCCTTCCAGTGCTGGCAACAACACACAAGCCGGCGTATCTTCGGTTGCAGGACCGTCAGGCCTGTCATCACTGGGTCGGTGCCCTGTGAATCTCAGTAACCAACAGCGTCGCCAATCTGTTCTTCAGTGGTTAATGCAACCTGCATCCTGCAGTCTTACCTCCTCGTCCTCCCAGTCACGGCCACAAATGTCGTCATCATCATCTTCAGTATCCGTTCAACATGAAGCGAAGGCAGCCCAAATTTCAAATCGTGTACTCACCACTGTGGATAATCCTTTTTCTAAAAAACTTTTTGATGACAAAATGCGTTTTGGGGGTCAGAAGGCATTTCAAAAGTCAAGAGGCCAAAGAGAAGATTTTTTTGCTCTGATCCCCCAATCCTGATGCCATAAAGGGGAATAAAAGGAATTCGGTCACGGCAAAAAACCCGGTTTTGCAGTTTTTTGCTTGTAGCCCGCAGCTCCCTGGATGCAGAATTCAAGACAAAAGTCACCTGTGTTGATGTGATTACTACATTGGGGAAATCCAACGTGGTTTTTTTTCAGCAAATCTGCTTGGAGCGTTTAAATTACTGGACGAGGGGGAAAAAAGACAGGGGTAGTGTATACGGGTCCCCCCCTCAAAAAAGGAGAGGGCGGTCCACAAGTCGCGAAAAATTATTCCCCCAGCCACGATAGCGGAAACACCTCCTCGCTTATCACCGTTGAAAAGGTCGGGGATTCCAAAGCCTGGGTTTTTTCGAAAAACCCCCCGTTTTCCCCCAGAAATTCATATGTTTTTGCCTTTTTTGCGTAAAGGGGAAAGAATTTGGTTTTAAACCACCCAACATGTCTATCACATACACGAAGCATGATTTTTAAACGGAGGGAAAACATTGGGGAAAAAAAAGGCCACACTAACCGTGCTTCAAACCACGTAACCCTCTTCCTTCTCAGCCCCCCCCCTCCTCCGCCACAAACAACTTTTCCTCACTGCCCATTCTCTCAAGCCCATGATCAAGAACCACCCCGCTTCTCCCCACCATCCCCCAGTACCACCGCCCAAACCGAAAACCTTTCCAAACCCATTCCCCTTTCCCCACCATTTGACCTGAAAAACGCCGTACAGCGGCCAGTCTAGCAACAGCCTTCAGTCTACGGGTTTTTTTGGGAAAAAAGAAAACACTTTAACCAAACCATCCCAAAGCAAAAAGCCTAAAGTGCATTGCCAGGCTTTTGGCCCTTAAAAATATTCCCTTTTTTCAATCGGGGACAAGATGGGTTTCTTACTATGGCCCTTCCCCTCCCCCCCAATCCCAAAGATGCCGAGCAGGCATTTTTTTTCCAAAAAAGCCGCCCCCTCCCGGGCCAGCCCGTGTAATCTAAAAATTTCAAGGCATTGTCGCATTGTGTCCGGAAATTTTTCTTCTGGCCCACCGATAAAAGGACTAGTAAGCAGGGCCCAAAGGCCAAAATTCTCTGTGACACCACGGGGTAGCTATTTTTTGTGTCTCTGGTGGAAATTTGGGGCTCTGGGGCTCGGCAAAACCTCTTCAAAAGGCGAGGAAGGGGCAGGATTCTTTCCCCCAAGGTCCCGGGAGCATCACGTCCCCCATAAAAAACCGGGCCCCGGTTTAAATTAATTGTCTTGGAGCCGAAACACACATTAGGAGTAGTGATGAGCGATTGTTGACTATCGTCCGGGTCATAGCATGGGGGAAAATTATCAGACATTTCCGAAAATCGATAAAATTTTACGCCAATGACCATTAAAGTCTATGGGAGAGGAACAACACCTTTTCATTTCACCCAAAATAGGGCGGAGAAGTGGAATTAAATCCAAAACAGAAAATTTGGATACATCTACTTTTTAGGAAAGACAATTGGGCAACAAACCCCACAAAAAAAAAAGGCACAGACCATTCACTACCCCTGTCTTGTACTCAGCTTTGCCCCTTAAACCTGATGACCCACAAATTAAAAAGTCCGAAGGCAGTATTTTTTTGAAAATCATTTTATTTGAATGGACATTGATTTCCCCTGCCCTGGAATGCAGCATGCCCCCTTAAAGCTATCTGACCACAGATTAAAAAAAATGTGGGAAAAAAAGGAGTTTTTTTTCCCCCTTTTATTTTTGAACTGGACATTGACTATTCTGTCCGGGACCCAGCAGCCCCTTTAAAAACCTGCATGACGCAAAGAAAAAAAAAAGTGCCGGAAAAAGGAGTCTTTGAACCACCATTTTCGTTGAATGGACAAAATGACATACCTGTTTGTACCCAGTAGACCTTAAAACCTGTCTGACCCCAGATTAAAAAGTGCCAAAAAAGGAGTTTTTCAACCACCTTTTGTTAAACGGGTTTGACTATACCTGTTCTGTCCAAGTAGGGACCTTTAAAAACCAGCATGACCCCCAGTTTTAAAAAAATCCGGAAAAAGGATCTTCAACCCCATTTTAGTTGAACTGGACTTTTAAATAAAACCTGTCCGGGGTTAACCAATTTTTTCAAGTCTTCCTGTACCCCCTTGTCAATTCAGAGGAATATTTTGTATCAGCTATTTTGTACATGCAAGTTTTTTTTAGTAGTTTAATTCTAGAAAAAAATTTTTTTTAAAAAGGGTGGAATCCCCACGTCTTTGTTTCTCTTTTTTTTAATTGTATTAAAGGGGTTTTTCACTAAGGAATTGCTAGCTTTTTTAAAAAAGATCTTGCAAAAAAAAGTTTTTTTTCAATATTTTTCCATTAACAGTGTCCTACCTATTCCTGTTTTTTGACACCCCCATCACCCTTGACCACTTTTTTGACAATTGTGAAGAACAAATGTCTGTTAAAACCACATTTTTTTTTTGAATATTACCCGTAGATTGCTTCATTTCAAAGAGCATACCCAAAAAAATTATAAAAATGACTTTTCGCCACTGTTTAAAATTTTTGATGGAAAAATGCCAAATTTTTTGAACCACAATTTTTTGTTCCAAAGGACCTGATTATAGCTTATCTCACACAGCATACCCCCAAAAAAAATTATAAATATGACTTCTCAGCCACTATTAAAAATTTTGATGGAGAATGCCACTTAGAAAACCAAATTTCTGTTCCAAAGACCATGATTTTAGTGTTCTCACGAAAATGACCCCCCAAAAAAAAATTACAAATATGATTCTCAGCCCATTAAAAATTGTGATGGAGAAATGCCATTAGAAGCCAAATTTCGTTCCAAAGGACCCTAAATTTTTAGCGTATCTCACACAAATGCCCCAAAACATTGACAATGCGAAAAAAAATTTTAAAGATTAAGTGATAAATGAATACGAATTTTGTTTATGAAACCTTTTGGTTTTTTTTTATTGTTTTTTACACCGCAAAACCAAAACATCTTTTGGAATGAGAAAAAAAATTGCAGTAAAAAAGATCATTTTAAAAAAATTTTTAAGAGGACCAATTTTTGTTTTTTAAAAGGAAAGTAAGTAAACCGGGAATAAAACGGTGACCTCGGTAATTGGGGCCCCAAATCACAGAGATCCATGCCTGGTTCACTTTAGAAAGTCAAAAGATCCACTTACTGTGGAAACCGGATGGTTTTGTCCCGTAAAAGACTCCTCTAGTTGCTGAAGGGCCCTGTTGACACTGGCTGTGGGCAGGACAACACCTCTAAAAAGGGGTGGCAAGCGAGTCGGGCCATTTCACCATTTGGTACCCAGAACGATTTGGGTCCCCCGGAAAATATCCAAAAAAAACGTGTTTTGGAAAACGAAAGTGTGCACCATATCTTAAGCTGGTCTCTGTGGTTTATGTGTGCCCCGCATATACTGTTGGTGAGGTTGTAAAAAAAGTTGCCAAGGCCACCCATTAGGTTTTTTGCAACATGCCTCTGCTGCTGGGCTAATTTGGCACTTACGCTGTCATGTCGCTGACGTTTTTCCCCCCGTGAAAATTTTAAAACTGAAAAACAGAGGGAAAAAAAGAGTCTCCAGTTATAAAACAGCAAGGTCTCCCTTTCCTGCATTTTACTCTCTATTTGGGGGGGTGGAAGGGGAAAAGGGCTGATTTTGTTTTTTACTGGGGATCAAAGGGGGGTGGCCAAAACCTAAAATTGTTCATTTTATGGCCTTAATCGGGACATGTTGGGAAAGGGAAAAGAAGCATCCAACATCATGGAAGATGGGGGCCTTGTTTCATAAGCCTTTTTGGGGCGAGGGGGACACAAACTGAAACTTTGCATCTTTTCCCCCCCGGGCCCCAATTCGCGCCAAAAATCTTTCCAAGGAAAAAGGGGCGTCCGGGAACTTTGGTTTTCCAGGAATACCTTCTCCTCCTCCTCCCTTTTTCCGGCACAGCTTCAAAAAAGCCCTAACTTGCCTCAATGAGCAACCGAGTGCGAAACACCGCCTTGCACTAGCCCTGAACCCCGAAAACCCCTGCCCCAATGAACCCCATAAAAATTTTTTAAACTGTCGGGCTTGTGGGGTTCGATGGAAAAAAAAAGGCTCCTGTCCCGCATCTTTGGGGCCCCGTCCCCCCTTTCCCCTCCGGCGGGACCTGATGTTTTTAGGTGTCCAACGATCGTTTCCAAATAAAAACACCACAATGTCTGCTGACAAGGGCAAAATTGTCCCCCACTGACCCCTTTTGGGGGGTTTTCAAAATGGGAAGGATGGGCAGAGCTCTTTTCCCCGCCTCCCTTCAGTGGCTCAACACCCCGGGGGCCGCAACCCCGCTGTCAGGGCCTGTGTCACTTCGTAAAGGGGTAATGGCATTGCGCCTGCCAAAATGCGGAGCATGTGGAGAGTGGAAATTTTCCACGTGGTTTCCCAAGTAACAATGAACGGTTGACGGAGAGGCCACTGACCTGCAACGCAGCCAGGGGGGACAAAGCGGGTGTGAAAGCGGAAGGCGAAAATCGGACCCGGGTCTGCTTTTGAATTTATGGACCCCACGGGTTTTTTAAAATGTGCCGGCAAAGGGGGTTTTTCTCCAGCCTACCGATCTTAAAGGGGGGCCAGCAATTTCGACCGTTTCGCACCCCACCTTGCCTGGGAAAGGTTTTTGTCCCCCCCCAGCGCTCGGGCTCGTTTTCGGAAGCCGTCCACACTCCGAATTTGGGGGTGGTGGTTCCAAACAAATTAATTTTTTAACAGGCCCCTTTTTCTGGGCACGGATCCACCAGAGGACCTGGGGAAAATACCCTGCACCCTCCCTGCTTTTGAAGAGTGTGCGCCGACCGAGAGCCACCGTCACCCCCAAGACATCACCCACTACCCAGTGGTGTCACAGGGAATATAGCGGCCCCCTTGGCCGGCTTTCTAGTCCCATATGTCGGTGGCAGTGGGCTTTGGCCGGCACAGATGCAGACAATGTCTTAAATTTTTTGATGACACGTGGCTGGCCAGGGCAGGGTTTCTTTTCTGGCAAAGAAATGCCTGCTCAGATCTGGGATTGGGGGGCAGGCAAGGGCCCTGACGTGGCGGGGAAACCCTCTGTGTCCCCGAAGGGAACATTTCCAAAACAAAAAACCCGGCCCAAAAGCCAACATTCAGGCTTTTGGGTTTGGGGGGGTTTTTTTGGATTTAAAGGTTTCTTCGCTCCCAAACCTGGAAAAACAGAAGGGGGCTGTAGACTGGGTGTACGGGTGCAGGTCGTCAAACTGGGGGAATTAAAAAGGTGGATGGGTTTGGTGGTGTTGGGGGTTTTCCCCGGGCGAGATGGAGGGTGAAAGCGGAGGCTATCCCTGATCATGCGCTGAGAAAAACATGGGCAGCTTTAGGAAAAGCTTGGTTTGGGGGCGGAGGAGGGGGGAGCGGAGACAGGGATTGACAGCGGTTGGAAAACCCGGCATTGTGTGGCCCCTTTTTTGGCCCCAAGTGTTGCCTCCATTTCAACCATGCATTCGCTGCATGTGACTAACATGTTTTGGTGGTGTTAAACACCTAAGTTCTTGCCTCTATGATGCGTTTACGGCAACGGGGGAAAAGACATGCTGGGAATCGAGGCTTGCCAAAGAAGGCCCAGGGTTTAGAGGTCCCTGGACCTTTTTTTTTGAGACGATAAGCGAGGAGCGGTTTTTTTTTCCTTCGTGGCTGGCGGAATCATCTCAGCGGACTTCTCGACCCGCCCCTTTCCTTTTTGAGGCGGGCCGTACGACACACCCATCTCTTCCTCCCGTTCAGTGATGAAAGGGTCGCAAACAAATTCTGCTGAAAAACCCGTTTTGGATCCGCAATTCGTTTCATCATCTCAACAAAGGGACTTGGTCTCCTGACATTTGCCCCAGGAAGCTGCGGGCACAAGCAAGAGGGATGCATGGCTTTTCCGACCGCCTGGGTTTTTTCCCCTTTCCCGGTTCCTTCCCCCCTATGGGGATCGGATTTTAGCGTCAAGCAACAAAATATCCTCTTTGGCCTCTTGTCTTTGGAAAAAAGCCTTCTGACCCCAACCCCATTTTTCATCAAAGAGGCTTCAGAAAATGGATTTTCCACAGGGTGGGGGAAACCCGAGTTTTACATTTGGGCTCCTTCACTTTCATGTTTTGGCGGGTGCTGATGATTCGGAAAAAGACATTTTTGGGGGGTTTATGGGAGGAAAGGAGTAAAATGCTGGATCGGGTTGCATTTTAACCCCTAAAGAACAGATTGGCGACGCTTTTCGTTACGAGATTCACAGAGCCCCCGCCCAGCGGGTGACAGGCCTGCGGGACTCAACCCGAATCCCCCGGCATCATGTTGTCCCAGCACTGGAGGGAAACACTTTCCCCTGTACCTCTACCTCCATGTCCTACCCCCCTCTTTTATCCTTACCACCTGCATTTCGCCCATGTTTTTAGAAAAATAAAAATTTAATAAAGTATGGAAGAGTTTTTGAAAGTCTCTTTTTAAAAGACGGAAACCAGCTATTCTTAAATCCCTCTAATTCCTAAAAGTCAACTAGGATTAAAACTGAAATGTTTTCTAGCAATACCTGTGAAATGGTCTGGGTAAAAACCCTAAAAACAAAAAAAA
>JAODAL010080659.1:0-12164 GCA_025379985.1 Phyllomedusa bahiana | reverse complement strand
AGCAAAAAACTTTTTTTTAAAACTACACAGGGTTTATTTTTTGTTTTAGTATTTACCCACATTCTTTTAAATGTCAGGGTAAAAAACAGATTCTGGTTTGAGGTTGTGGGATGTTTACAAAAGGGGAATACAGGATCTCGCCCTACATGTTAAAGGACGAAAGCATGTGCTTTTTCCACCCCTCTAAACGGATTATGGCTTTATAGGTGGAAAAGGTGGACAAAACCGTATGAAGGCCCCCATCACCAGACAGCGAAATTGCTCCCAAACGGGGAATCACTTCTTTCACTATCTTACCCCCCTTTTCACAAACCCCAGACAACTTCTTAAAAACCTTCAAAGCTCTCCCTCCATCCCCGCCCCCTACTCCCCTACTTCCTCTCAGCAAATGATTTTCCCAAACCCCCTTTCCCTAAATAAGATCAATCAAATAGAAAAAAGCTTCCCCCCCGCCGTTTTTCCCCCCCCCTTTCCTCAAATTCCTGCAGTCCCCCCCTCCCCATTCTCCCAACAGCTCACCCATTTACCCCCTCCTAATTTGCTTCTCCCCCGGGTCACTCATAAATTAAGCTCTCCTCTCTACTGCCCAAAAAATCCAACCCTCCACCATTTTGTCTTGACTAGTGTTGAGAAATTTTAAGTTGGCTATAAACATGGGGGGGTTTAGTCGTTTGGTCGGCCCACCACCCAAATAAAGGTTTTTTTTCGTAGTGAGAAGCCCGTTTTAGGGAAGGGGGATGACCAAAAATTTTCTATGGGAGGGGCAAAAAAACCCCCTCTTTTCTTACCCCAAAAAACGGGGCGGGAGAAGGGGGAAATTTAACACCCCCAAAACCCAGTCAAATGGATACTTTCCCTACACCCTTTAGGCAACACACTTCGGTTTTTAAAAGCCACAGAAAAAAAAAAAAAACCCATTCACTATCCCTGTTTGTCCCCACAGAAGGGGCCCCTTTTTTAAACCTGCACCCACCCACAAATTAAAAAATTTTCAGAAGGCATTTGGGGATTTGCCCTTTTAAATTTTAAACTTGAATGGCATTGAATATCCCGTCCGGGAAGCAGCAGGGAGCCCCCAAACCTGCATGACCCCCCAGTTTTAAAAAAAGTGCCGGAAAAAGGAATCTTTCAACCACCATTTTAGTTGAACTGAACATTGACTATCCCGCCCTTGGGCCACAGCATGACCCCCAAAACCCTGCTTGCCCACCCACTTTTTAAAAAAGTCCCGGAAAAAGGAGTTTTTTCAACCCCCTTTTTAGTTTCCTGGACTTTGCTATACCTTTCCGGGGGCCACACCCTGACCCCCCAAACTGTCTGACCCCCCACATTTAAAAAGTGGGGAAAAAAAAGGAGTCTTTCAACCACCTTTTTTGTTTCATGGAAATTGCCCTTTTACCTGCCCTTTGGGGCCACAGCAGGGAACCCCCCAAAACCCCCCAGGGACCCCCCAATTTTTAAAAAAGTCCCGGGAAAAAAAGGAGTTTTCAACCCCCTTTTTTAGTTTCCCCTGGCCCTTTTGACTTTTAAACCCTTTTCCCGGGGCCAAGCTTTGACCCCCAAAAACCTGCAAAACCCCCCAGTTTTAAAAAAGTGGGGAAAAAAAAGGAGTCTTTCAACCACCTTTTTAGTTTCAGGGGCCCTTTGGAATATCCCTTGGTCCGGGGCCCCACAGAAGGGCCCCCAAAACCCGGGCTTGACCCCCACTTTTAAAAAGGGTTCCCGGGGGAAAAAAAGGAGTCTTTCAACCCCTTTTTTATTTTCCCACTGGCCCATTGACTAAAACCTGTCGGGGGGCCACAGCAAGAGCCCCAAACCTGTCTGACCCCCACTTTTAAAAAAAGTGCCGGAAAAAGGGGGTTTTTAAACCCAAACCATTTTTTTTTCATGGACTTTTGATAAAACCTGTCCGGGGCCCAAACCCCAAATGAGCCCCAAAACCGAAGGGGGACCCCCCCCCATTTAAAAATTTGGCCGGGAAAAAGGGGGGTTTTTTTCCAAACCACCCATTTTAGTTTCACCTGGACTTGGGCCCATCCCCTTGGTCCTTGGGCCCCACAGAATGACCCCCCAAAAATGCAAACCCCCATTTTTAAAAAAGTGGGGAAAAAAAAGGAGTCTTTCAACCACCATTTTATTTTCCCACTGGAAATTGACTATACCTGCCGGGGGCCACAGCAGGGAGCCCCAAACCTGCAAAAACCCCCAGTTTTAAAAAGTGCCGGAAAAAAAGGGTCTTTAAAACCACCTTTTTTAGTTTCACTGGCATTGACTAAAACCTGTCCGGGGCCCCAAAGCTTTTGGCCCCAAACCTGCATAACCCCCAGTTTTAAAAAGGGGGGTGGCCGGGGAAAAAAGGGTCTTTCAAACCCCTTTTTATTTTGAACTGGACGGGACTATAGCTGTCCTGGACCACAGCAGGGACCCGGCCCGGGAAAAGTTACAGTGGGTGGGGGTTTGGGGGAGACAGGTGGCTTTCCCCAAAACTTTTTAACACGCGGGAAAAATTTCCCGGGATGACGCCAGCAACAAAAACTGTCTTTGCTGAAGCAGAGTGCGGAAACGGAAGTGTGGAACCCCACCCCTTTCCCCAGTACACACTCAATCCCGGGTTTTTGCGCTTGCCCCTCCTTTATGAGTGTGGCCCAAATTTGAGCTTCACTTGGTAAATATTGGGGGTTTTTAACGTCCCTGTTTACCCCCCGGGGCCCCTTTATCTTGGCATTCTTTTTCTCATTTTTATCAACGTGCTGGGGGGAAAGGTTTCTCTGTCTTTGTTCTTGTCCGGGGCCCCCATACTCCATGTTCTGAATAACCTACATTTTAAATCAATTTTTCCCTTTTGTACCCCCCCTTTTGTAAAATTCACAAACGGGAATTTTTTTAACGTTTTTTGTACATGAAATTTTTTCATTTTACTTTAATTCTGGGAAAAACACATTTTTTAAAATCGGATGGAATCCCACAATGCCCTTTTTTTTCTCTTTTTTAAATTGTATTTAAATGGGTTGTTTAAATTTTCAGGGTTTGGATAAAATTTGTTTAAAGTTCTTTGAAAAAAACAAGCCCCTTTTTGGCAATATTTTGCCCTTAACAGTGTCCTCCTTTTTCCTGTTTCTGAAAAGACCATCCCCCTTGAGCCACTTTTGCAATTGTGAAAAACCCAAAATGTCTATTAGAAAAAAACATTTTTTAAATAATACCTGTAGTATTGCTGCTTTAAAAGGGAAAAAGGGAAAATGCCCCAAAAATTTTTAAAAAAAAATGATTTTCTCACCCAGGGAAAAAATTGTGAAGGACAAATGCCAAATTTAGAAGCCCCCAAATTTTGTTCCCAAAAAAGGGAAACCATGATTATTGCTGTTCTCCGAAAAACATGACCCCAAAAAATTTTTTAAATATGCCCTTCTCGCCCCCCTTTTTAAAAAATTTGGTGAAAAAAAATGCCCCCAAAAAAACCATTGACAAAAAATTTCCAAAAGGGATGAAGTGAAAAAAAGGGAAATTTTGGGTTTTTGTTATAAAAATTTGGGTTTGTCTTTTAGTCTCCTACACCCAAAACCCCAGCAAAAGAACTGTTGGGAACGGGAGAAAAAAAATTTGAAAGTAAAAAAATGTTTCATTTTAAAAAAAAATTTTTTTCAAGAGGACCATTTCTGTTTGGCGGGGGAATGTAAAGTAGCCCAGCAACTAACCCCCGGTGACCCGGAAATTTGGGGCCCAAAAACTTCATCAGAGACCCATCCCTGTTTCCCATCTTGATGAAAGTCATACGATTACATTATCTGTGGAAACCCGGGGTTGCGTTTGTCTGAAATTGACCCCCTCCGGCTGGGGCTGAAGGTCCGCTCAGTTTATGACGCTGGCTGCTGGGCAGGACAACCCCTTTCTTTTGGGTGGCAAAACCCAGCTGGGCCATTGTAAATTTTGGTACCCAGAATTTCCTATTGGGTCCGGAACACATACAAAAAACCCGGGTGTTTGAGCCCCAGATGCCCGTGAAACCTTTGTTTCTTAAGCGGGGTTCTTGGTGTTGTACTGTGGCCTGCTTTGAATGCGTTGGGGGAGGGGGTTTTTAAATTTAAAAAAAAGCTTCCCAAAGGGTCCCCCTTAGTTTTCTCCCACCTTGCCTGCTGCTGTGCGGGCCCGCTAGGGGCTATTGGGCCCCACTCTACTGCTGCCCACGTCGCGGCGTTGTTCCACCGTGACTTTTGAAGAACGTGAAGCAAAACGCAACAGATGTCCCCATTTTGATCAATAATAAAGGGTCTCCATTTTCCTGCATTTTACTTTTCCTATTTGGGGGGGTTTTTTAAAGGGGAAAGTGCTGAGTTTTGTTTTGTACCGGGGTCCGGGGAGGGGGGGCCAAACCCAGAAAAACGGGTTGTTCATTTTGATGGCCTTAATGGGGAGGATCATGTTGGAGGAAATGGAGCACCCTAACCCTTCATGTGGTGAATGGGGGCCTTGGGTTCCCCCAAAGCCTCTGGGTTGAGGGGCACTAGAAAACTCATCTTCCTCATCTGCCTAAAATTTCCCAGGGCCAAAACCCTCTTTCCAAGGCGGGGGAGCCCGGTTTGCCCTGGGAAAATCCCTCCTCCCCCTCCTCCTCCGTTTCCTCCGGAAACAGCTTAAAAAACAGCCCTGACTTGCCTCGGGATATGCCCCCTGAGAGCTGGGGGTGCCCCCTTGCACAGCTCTGGCCCCGGGAAAAAACCAAAATTGCCTAATAAAAGACCGAAAAAAGGGGGGAAACTGTTGGGGCCTTGTGGATTTGACGGAGGGGAAAGGGGATCCGTGTCTGCATCTGTGTCCGTTTCCTCCTCCCGGTCACTGGGGGGGCCCTGATTTTTCAGATTTGCCCCCAACGATCTTTCCCAAAAACCTAAGTTTCACCAAAATTTCCCTCATGCAGCAAGGGGCATCTTTCCGCACGACCATTTTGGGGGGTTCTTCAAAAAACGGGAAAAAGGAGGGTGCAGGTTCTTTAAACCTGCCTCCACTCTCGGGGGGCTAAAACCCCGGGGTTTTCCGTACCCTGCTTGTCGGGCCCAATGTGTCACTTGTCCCCTGCGGTAATGGCATTGGGGCTGCTCCCAAACCTGGAGCTTGTGGGGGTTTGGGAATTTTCCAGGTGTTGCCACGTCAAAAAATGGGGAGGTTGATGGGAGGGCCCCGAGCTGCGCTGAAACCCCGGGCCAGGCGGGACGAAGCGGGGTTCAAAACGGGGGAAGTGCAAAACTCAGACCTAAAGCCTTCTTCAGCAGGCAGCCCAGCCCCGGGGTAGCTTTTAGAAATTTCTGGCCGACAAGGTAATGCCCATGTGCCAGGCAGGGAAAATGGGGCCTACCACCCCTACACTTCTTAAGGGCGGCCAGCAGATTTCGCCCTTTTTTATCGCAAAACCAAAACCTTCCCTTGGCAAAAGGGTTTTTTGTCACCCACCCAGCCCCCTTCGGTCTGGGTTGTGGGGGCCCCGTCCCCAGTCCTAAATTTTGTGTGTGGTTGGTCCCCAAAGGCAGATTAATTTCAACAGGTTGGTGTCTTGGGCTCGTGAGGGCCACCAGGGCCCTTTTGGGGGGAAAGACCCCGGAAACCATCCCTGGGGTTTTTGAAAGAGGTTGCGCCGACCCTGTGAGCCCCCGTCACCCCCCCCCCCCCCCCCCCCCCCCCCCTGGTGGGGGATGGGGCTTTCCGGACACAGATGCAGACAACGGCTTGAAATTTTAGATGGGCACGTAGCTGGCCAGGGGGCCAAAGGGGCGGACTTTTTGGCGAAAAGCCTGCCGGGGGGGCCATCGGGTATTGGGAGCAGGCGAGGGGGCCCTGACGTGGCGGAAAACCCCTCTGGTTCACCAGACGGGGAAAAACAACCCTTTTCCCAAAACCAAAAGGGTGGCCCGTGCCGGGCATTCGGTTTTTTCTTTGGGATTTGGTTTTTGGGGGGAAAGGTTTTTTTTCTGCTCCCCAAAACCCGGGGAAAACAGAAGGCTGGTTTCTAGAAAAGGCCACTGAAAAGCGTGCAGGACCCTCAAACTGGAGGGAAGGAGAAGGGGGGGGGAAAGGGTCTCTGGGGGTTTCTGGTGGTTTCCCCGGCCGGCGGTGGAGGCTGGGGAAAAGGGGGCTGAAACCCTATTTAAGACTCTGAGGGGAGCATGGGCAGCTTTAGGAACGCTTTGGTGGTGGCGGGAAAGGAAAGGGGGGAGGCGGAGACAGAGGGTGTGACAGTGGTTGGAGGCCCGGCGTTTGGGTTTTCCTTTTTTTGGGCCCAAATGGGTTCCCCCCATTTAAAATCATGCATTCGCTGCATTTTGACTTGAAATGTTGGTGGTGGTTAACCACTTTAAAGGTTTTTTGCCTCTTTTCTTTTGCCCTTTTTTGGCCCAAAAGGGGGCTATGACATCGGTGGAGGGGAATCAGAGGGTTGCTCAAAGAAGGCCCAGGCTTTAGAGGGGCCCCGGACCTTTTTGACGGCGATTTTAAACGAGGAGCGGGGGGTTTGCGGGTGGGCTGTGGCTGGCGGGGAAACTATCAAGCGGACTTCTGCGACCGCCCTCTCCCTTTTTTTTGGCGGGGCCCCCCTATTGGGCACTACCCCCTCTTTTTCCTTTTCCCCTGTCCAAATGATGAAGCAATCGCAAGCAAAATTTTGGGGGGGAAAAAACCAAGGGGGAAAAGGAAACCGCAATGTGTCCCTCACAATCATCTTTAAACAAAGGTTTTACCTTTGGGCGTCTGACTTTCTGCATCCAAAGCTGCGGGTACAAAAAATGGGGACTGAAAAAACGTTGCCCACCCCCCGGGAATTTTTTTCCCAAATTTACGGCTTCCTTCACCCCCTCTGATGGCATCAGTAAAAAAGGGGGGTCCCGAGCAGCTAAATCCTCCCCTTGATCTTTTAACATGCCTTTGACCCCAAAGCATTTTTTTTATCAAAAAAAAGGGCTTAGACAATGGGTTATCCACAGTGGTGGGTACAGTTTTAAAATTTGGGTGCTTCATGTTGGACGGATGCTGTGATGGGGTTTAAGACATTTTTGACCGTGGGGAAAAAAATGGGGGGGGGGGCGAGGAGGTTAAGGGCTGCTAGGGTGCAGGTTGCATTTTCATGAAGGACAGATTGGGGGACGATGTTTTGGGTTTCTTAGGGTTTAAAAGGGCCCCGCCCTTTATGAAAAGGCCCGCGGTCCTGCAACCAGGGCCCCCTTTAGGGCAGTACAACCAGTACTGCTTTTACGGGGGCCCGGCCCGGACTGGAAGCAAGGGGGGGGCCCCGCCCAACCCCCTTTCAGGGTCCGCCCCTTGTTACAATTTGTTGATACGTGCAGACGCAACGCGCCTGCACCCCCTGTGTGTGGGGCTGGGCCCGGCGTGCTAGAGGGGGGGGGGGGGGCGTTTTTCCCGCCCAGTAGCTGTGCTATAGAGGAAATTTATTTCAGTGATTTAAATTTAAACTTTTTCCCCACTTTAAGGGCGCTGCGCAGGCGCAGCAGCTTGTCCCGGGCAGCCCGGGGGGCCCCCCCAAACTTCCCCGGGCCGGGACGTTGACAAATTAATTCAGTGGGGGGGCCTCACTGATTTAAAAAAATCACGCATCCGCCCGCTTCCAGAGGGGAAAGGGGGAGGGGCCCGGCTGCCCGGGACAAAGCTGCTGCGCCGTGCGCAGGACCTTTAAGATGTAGTAAATTAAATTATACACTGAAAAGAATTCCTCTTTAGCGCAGCGGACTCCCCAGGCCCCCTCCCTTCCCCCCAAAGCAGCGCCTGGCTCCTATTATTGAACAGGGGGAAAAACCCCGGACCCCTTTCGATCCTGTGGGGCCCCTGAATGCTGGGGGCCTAAAAAGTTGTTTGGGGGCCCCCCATTTAAAGGGGGCCCTTTCATCGTGGGGCCCCCAAATAAGGCCCCCAAAAAGTTGTGGGGCCCCACATAAGGCCCCTTTTACGTCGTGGGGCCCCCAATTTAAAGGCCCCCCACAAGTCGGGGGCCCCCCAAAAAGGCCCCTACTTTTTCGTGGGGGCCCCCAAATTAAAGGGCCTTCATGTAGTGGGGGGCCCCCGTTTAAAGGCCCCATAACATCGTGGGGCCCCCATAAGGCCCCTAAACCCTGTGGGGCCCCACAAAAAATCCCTAAAAAGTTTGTGGGACCCCACATAAGGCCCCTAAAACTGTGGGACCCCACATAAGGGCCCCCACACGTCTGGGGCCCCACAAAAAGGCCCCTAAAATGTCTGGGGCCCCACCCTAAGGCCCCCACAAAAATCGTGGGGCCCAACTAAGGCCCCTGAATGTCGTGGGCCCCCCCCCCCAGGCCCCCGAATGTTGTGGGGCCTCGCACAAAGGCCCCCGAATGTCTTGGGGCCCCGCACAAGGCCCCTGAATGACTGGGGGCCCCACACAAGGCCCCCAGTTTTGGAGGGCCCGCTAAAGGCCCCTGAGTATTGTGAAAGGGCCCCCTCAAAGCCTCTGAGTATTGTGGGAACCCCCGGTCAAAAGGGCCTGGGGGTATTTTTGGGGCCTCGCCCCAAGGGCCCCCCACCAGACCTGTGGGACCCCACTGGTGGGGGGAACTTTAGTGGGGGTGCAACGGTTTTCTGAGTGTGACCATCAAGTTTTCCTCCTTTTGGGGCCCCATCAAGTTCTCCCTCTTCCTTTCCCAGTGCCCTTTTACCTGTTTCCTACCTTTTTGGGGGCCCTCTATCTACGTTAAACCCACAGGATTACCTATAAAACTAATAAACCAAAGGGGACCAAAGGGGGAATTATTTCTATTTGGGGGAAAATATGGGGGGAGTTTTTTCATAGGGGGGTGTGTACAGTTGGTACTAGAGTCCAGGTGTTTGTGTTTTTGAATTCTGCAGGGACGAGTGGGGGGCCGGGAGAAAAAAAGGGGAAAAAAAAAGGGCTTATTTAGCCCAAATCACCCGTGAGCACTAATTTTAAATGTACTGTGTGCACTTTTATTACCCAAAATGGCCCCAAAAATGTTGAAAACTTTCTAGGTGTTTTCTTTGGTTTTTCCCTAGCAAAACCCAAACAAGGGGTCCCCTTTAAAAGTGCTTGAAGAAAAGAAGGGGAACTTCCCGGGTTTGGTTTCTATGGGGAACAAAAAAAGTCTTTAGGAAAAAAGAAAAATTTTCATACATTTCCCCCTATTGGTCACTGTATGGTGGTAATAATGGATTATATTCAGTAACAGTATCGTGGCAATTTTTCTGCATCTTTGGAGTTATGTGGTGATGTTTTGGGGCCCGTATTTTTGGTTTTGTATTTTTGTGGTTTATTGGGTTTTATCGGCTTTTTGTATGTGCTTTGGTTTAGTAACCCTTTAGTGATATTAGTCACCTGCGTAGTGACTGTGGCGGTATTTTGTGATCTTTGTATTTGTTGGGTTTTTATTGTTTGGGGTTTAAATGGTTTTGGTCAGTTTATAGTGGGACACACTTTTGATCATGCGGTGTTATTTGCTGGGATTGTATAGTATCATTACTGTAATTACTGTAAAAAAAAATGTACGTTGTAAAATGGAACAAGAACTAAATCCAAATAAAAATGGCCCCAATTGCAGTTTTTTTTTTGTGGTTGTTTGGTTTGGGGTTTGCGGCATGGTTGTTGAGGCGGGAAATTGGTTTGACAGGGGGGGGGGCTAAACGGGGGGGGGGTTGATGGGGGGCCCAGGTGTTTTAAACTGTGGGGGGCCTGAAAATTTTTTGATGGCACCCCTGCCTGCAACTAACGATCCGCGGCATGGTGTTGTCGCCAGCACGGGAAGGGCCCCTTTCTCGTACCTTACCCCATGTGTAACCCCCTCTTTGTCGCTTACCACCTGCATTTCGCTCCATTTTAAAGAAAAAAAAAAAATTTGAGAAGGTAGGAAATATTTTTGGGAAAGTTCCTTTTTAAAAAGACGGAAAAATCACAGCTGTTTCAAATCCCTCTAATCAAAACAAAATTGGCGGTTTAAAATTTACGCGAGGGGTCTATAAACAAATCTGGACTGGGCAAAAGTAAAAAAACAGTATTGTTATGTTTTCGTATAATACCGGTATTTTTTTTGCCCTTTATTCCCCCTTGGTGCTATAGAATTCTGTTTTAAGATTTTCGTGGATGCGGCGTCAATGAACAAGCTGGGGGCGCAAAAGTAAAAAACACGTATCTGTTATGTCTTCGTTTAATCACGGGATTTTTTTGCACCTTTCAAATTTATGTGGTGGGGCTATAGAATTGTGTTTTAAGATTTAGGGATGCTGGGCAATGAACAAAGCTGGGTGCGCAAAATAAAAAAACACGTATCTGGTATGTTTTGTATAAAAACACGGTTTTTTTGCACCTTTCAATTACCTGTGGTGACTATGAATTGCTGTTTTAAAAATTTTTTGTGGATGCTGCGTCAATGACAAAGCTGGGGGCGCAAAAGTAAAAAAAACACGTATCTGTTATGTTTTTTGTATGATACACGGTATTTTTGGCAACAAACAACCTTGTGACTACAAGATTGTGGTTGTAATTTAAATGCAAGGTGGTATATCAACACAGGTGGAATGGGTAAAATTGAAAATGAACACCTTTTGAAATGCATATGTAATAAAAGTGGGTTTTTCACCCAAAAAAAGAGGGCCTGCAGTTTTTAAAATATGTGTATCCATTTTAAATTCAGGCTGCCCCAAAATCAGGAAATATTTCAATAGCAAAACTTTATAATAAAGAAATTTCGTGCAAAGTTACAAAGTCTTGGTGAATTTTCCCCGTGTTCTTTATTTGATAGAGCTTGTCTGTGTTCGCCGCGGGCCCCACCCCCGCTCCCCCCGTGACTTTACAGCGGTAGATGTGCTTTAAAATTCTCTAGCTAACTACATATAATCTTCAAATCTCTAATCTAACTAAATTGGAAGGATCAAAGCTAATAGTAGAGGTTTCTCTGTGCAGAAATAGACTAATTTCGCTGAGCTGTTTGGCCACAGGCAGAGCGCACGTCCTATTCCTTTGAGACGCTGAGGGACACTAAGGCTGAACAGGAAGGGCTGTTCTATGTTAAACGAGGTCATGTGTTTTTTCCCAGCAATCGCAACCTTTACACATCCCAGTCATGACGTCGCACACACATCTCACCCTGCTCTATTCTGTAATCTGATTTGCTGGCGGCCAAAAAGACAGTAAGAGCCGAAAATGGCGCAATCTTAATAGATGATGCACAGATTTTAACCTTAATTATCGCATGATCTAAAAATTTCGATCACCATAAAAACCTTGCTGATTTCAACTTTGTCGATAAAAATCGCTCAACACTAGTCTTGACCCACTGCCATCCCACCTCATCCCTGACCTTAGTGCTGTTATCATCCCAGCCCTCACCCACCTCTTCAACCTATCATTAAACTCTGGCATCTTCCTTTCCTCTTAAACACGTACCATCCCCCATCCTTAAGAAACCATCTCTTGACCCTCTTGTCTGTCCAACTATCGCCCCAAATTTCATGCTTCCATTCGCCTCTAAAAATCCTTGGCAGCATATCCATCTTCAACTGTCCTCCCATCTCTCCACCAACTCTCTCCTTGACCCACTGCAATCTGGTTTCCGACCCCACCACTCTACTGAAACCGCTCAAACCAAAGTAACCAACGACCGAGTAAGTGCCAAATCCTCACGCCACTACTCTGTCCTTTTACTCTTAGACCTGTCCGCTGCTTTTGACACTGTTGACCATTTACTACTTCTACAAATCCTCTCCTCCCTCGGCATCACTGACTTGGTCCTTTTTGGATCTTTTCATACCTCACTGATTGGACATCCAGTGTCTCTCACTCTCACACCACGTCCTCCTCTTGCCCGCTCTCTGTTGGTGTCCCCTAAGGGTCTGTCCTGGGCCCAATACTCTTCCCTTTCTAAAACCTTGGCCTGGGTCAGCTCATAGCATCACATGGCTTTCATTACCACCTGTATGCTGATGACACCCAACTTTACATTTCTGGCCCAGATTTCACCTCTCTACTCTCCCGGATCCCTGACTGTCTTTTGACCATATCCACCTTCTTCCCTCCTCCCGCCTCCTACAACTGAATGTGGAGAAAACTGAATTTATCATCTTTCCACCATCCCACTGTTTCCCACCACCTGATCTCTCTATCACTGTTAATGGTACTTTCTCACCGCTCCCAAGTCGCT
>JAODAL010080658.1:0-12164 GCA_025379985.1 Phyllomedusa bahiana | reverse complement strand
CGGCGCCGCGCAGCTCTGAGAACGAGCTGTCCTTACAGCCCTGTACCCAGCCAGCTTTGCAAGCACCGGGAAAGTGGGGGAAACCTCCACTCCCCTGGCGCTTAACCTTTGATTCCCACGGTCAGTGATGCAGCATAATCAAAGGCTTTCCTGTTCTGTCGGGTGATCGGGGTCTGGTGACCTGACGAGCCCGCGGAACGGACTGCACAGTCACCCCTGGGGATTAGAGTAGCCAAAGAGCTGTCTGTGAAAAGAGCCAGCGATCAGGGCAGACTGTGTGCTGCCCTGATCACTGCTGTGTCAAACTGACCCCAATTATAATGTGTTAGTATACTGTATATGAATTTGCTAATACATTACTAAGTGTAAAAAAAAAATGTAAAAACGTTATCCCTTCATGGGATCTAAAAAAAACCATAGAAAAGTATAGAAAAAATAAAATAATAAAATAAAAAATATTTAATAAAAATTGTGCACAAATTACACACAAAAACAATACACCCCTTAGGTATCCACACAACTTTAATTACCTGTAGAATTAGTAAAAACCAGTTATTAAGTGTGAAATGTGAGTGGTGTAAAAAAAAAAAAAAAAATTGCAATAATTTATGAGACGACTTAACCTATTCCCCCAAACAGTACAACTTCGCCTGCATAAAACGAGGATACAACTGTGTCATTGAAAAAATATTACGACTGTTGAAACGCAAAGAGGCAAAAACTAAAAAAATAGTGCTGGTCATTAACCCCTTAAGGACCCAGCCAGTTTTGGCCTTACTGACACAGCCCTATTTTTTAAATCTGGCATGCGTCACTTTATGTGAGAATAACTTTTGACACTTTTCCCTATCCATGTGATTCTGGATTGTTTTCTCGTGACACATTGTGCTTTAAGTTAGTAAGAAAAATTGTATCCTTTACAAGCCTTGTTTTTTTGTGAAAAATATCAAAATTTCATGAAAAAATTTGAAAAAATCTGTGATTTTGAAAGTTCAAAAATTTCTGCGGCAAGACAGATAATTATTCACCACAAAATATTTTATAACTAGCATTCCCATATGTCCACTATAGGTTGGCATCATTTTTTAAATGTCCTTTTTTTTGTATGACATTAGAGGGCTTAGAAATTTAGTAGTAATTTCTCCATTTTAAAAAAAAATTTTGCAATATACATTTTTTTAGGGACCAGTCCAGTTTGACGTGGCTTTGAGGGGCCTGGTTTTTGATAACCCCATAAATGAGCCTTCTAAGAAACTAGACCCCTTAAAGTATTTACAACGTGTTTAAAAAGTTTTTTAAACCCCTTTGGGGTATTTCACAAAAAATTAAAGCAAAGTGGAGGTGAAATTTCAAAATTTCAACTATTTTTGCAGATTTCAATATTTATCCATTATTTCACTGGAATACGGTAAATGTGACTAGGTAAATGCAATGTAATTTCATTTCCCCCAAGGTCTGCCGTTTTTAGAGATATCCATATGTGGCCTAGTGCATTTATTTGGCTCACCCATAAGCCCCAGAATAGGAGGGGGCACCTTATGGACTCTGGGTCTCATTTTCAATGCAATTTTATTTAGGCCCCATTTCAGGTTTGAAGAGGCCCCTAAGGTCTAAAATTTAAATTAAACACCCCTAAAAAGACCCCATATTGGAAACTACACCTTTAAGGTATATATATAGGTTTTGTAGTGAGTATATCGACCCCCAGGTGATTCACAATTTTTTTTTTAGCATTTAGGCTGTGAATTGAAAAAAAAAATTTCAAATAATTTGCATTTTAGCTTAAAATGTTTCATATTTACAAGGAACCCTGGAAAAAAGAACCCCAAAACTTTTTTAAAGCAATTTCTTCCAAGTTCGGCTATTACCTACATGTGGGTGTAAATGCTGTTTGGGCGCATGGCAGGGCGTAAAAGGGGGAGGGAGCGCTATTTGGCTTTTGGAACGCAGATTTTGGTGGGCCTGTCGCATTTGCAAAGCCCCTAAAGTACCAGAACAGGTGAATCCTTCCGAAGTCGCCCTTTTTTAGATTCATACACCCCTCATGGATTCTTCTAGGGGTGTATTGTGCATTTTGGGTGCACGGGGTTTTCCCATCGTTTTTTTTAGCATTGGGCATGAAAATGGGGGGGGGGGGAACGCAGTTCACCCATTTTTTTTTGGGCTTCAATTTTACAGCGTTGCGTGCACTGTAAACGATGTGATAACTTTACTATGGGGGTCGGTACAATTGCAATGGTTAAAATTTTATATAGTTTTTTATGTTTTTTACTTTTACACAATAGAAATGGTCTATAAAAAATTGCGTTATGTTGTCCTATTTTGAGTCTTAACTTTTTTATTTTGCTGTGGCAGAGTGTGTTGGGCCTTGTTTTTTTGCGGGGTGAATTGATGGGTTTTATTGGTACCATTATGGGGTGCAGACAACACTTTGTTCATTTTTATTAAGGTTTTTGTGAGGCATTTTGAACAAAAAACAGCAATCTGGTAGTGTTTTTTATTTTTATTTTTTATAGCGGTCACTCGAGTTAGATATGACATGCTAGCCTTACTCAGCAAGTCGATACGATTACAGCAATACCCAAATTGTATATTTTTTTTATTTTTTACTGCTTTTATAAATTAAAAAACACTTTTATTCAAAAAGGAAAAACATTTTTGCATTGCCATAGTCTGAGAGCCATTACTTTTTTTTTTTTTTGTGTATGGAGCTGTGTAGGTTTGTTTTTGGCGGGATGAGTTGACATTTTTATTGGTATCTTTTTTGGGGGGACAAGACTTTTTGATTGTTTTAAATCCGTTTTTTGGAGCAGAGTGAAGAAAATACTGCAATCCTAGTAGTGTTTTTTATTTTTATTTTTAACAAACGCTCACTGTGCAGTATCCGTAATAAGTTAGCTTTATCTGTGGGTCGATACGATTATGGCGATACCAATTTATATAGTTTTTTTTATGTTGAAGCACTTTAAAAAAAAAATGTTTTAGTGTGTAAAAGAATATTTATGCATCGCTATCTTCTGAGAGCCCCTTACTTTTTTTAAATTTTTCCGTTTACAGAGTTTGCTAGGACTTTTTTTTTTTTTGCAGGGTGAATGGCGTTTTAATTGGGACAACGTTGGCGTTTTTAGGCGTTTTTGTTCACTTTTATTCCATTTTATGTGCCCGCGGGGTGAACAAAAATTTTTAATTCTGTGATTTGTTTTTTTTTTTTTTTTTTTTAAGGAATTCACCGTACGGGTTAATTAACATGACAGATTTATAGGCGGTCGTTACCCCAGCGGCGATACCAAAAATGGGTACTTTATTTATTTTTGATTTTTTTTTGGGGCGATGAGCGTTTGTAATGGGGAAATGGGCGGAGTTTGTTTTTTTTTATTTTTCGTGTTTGTGTTTTATTTTTTTTTATCTTTTTTTTACTTTTTTTCACTTTTTCAATTTTTTATTTTACTTTTCCCCATAGAGGATTTTTAATGACAGATCTTTAGATCTCTCATTCAATAGGAATCAGTGCATAGCTTGTTGCTTGATGGTTCCTATGGTAACTGTCAGTCACGATGCCGGGGACACGCCCCCAGGGCACGGCCGGGCATCGTGACGTCACAGACAACCCGGACGGCATTCTCTGCCCCCCGTTTCTGGTCTGTCAGCACACAGCAGCCGCACAATCCGTGCAGTTGCTGCCACCGACAGAGACGCAGGAGGAGCGATCTCCTCCTGCGTCTCCCTTAGTTATTGTGACCCGATCGTCGCGATAATTTTAAAGGGGTTTAAAGCCCCCCCCTCACCCGGAGGAAATTTCGGGTCGGGGCCGGGCGCTGCGGGATGTCAGCCCTAATATACAGCTGACACCCCGCGCCAATTGCGCGAACTCTGCTTTAGAGTTCGCGCGATCCTCAGGACGTATCCATACGTCCAGGGTCGTTAAGGGGTTAAGTACTTTTCAGGCGTTCTGCTTAAGGGATTAAGGTAGTGACTCAACCTCTGAATTCTCAGATCTCGGTCACATCAAACATCTATGGGATATGCTGTAAAACCAGTACGATCCATGGAGGCCACAGCTTGCAACTTCCAGGATCTGCTGCAGATACCACAGGGCGCCTTCAAAGGCAGGCTTGGACTGGCCCATAGGAGAATAGGAGAAACCTCAGGTGGGCCCCTGAGCATGGTAGACCTGGAGTTGTTTTTAACTGCATCTACATCCTCAGATGAGGCAAAAAAGCATAGAAATGGGGGCAAAAACCAAGAGGCAGAGTATAGGAGGCATCTACAGACATTTACAGCTGCTGTAGGGTGGGGCCCTAAAATAAACTCCACCGGTGGGCCCAGGAACAGCTCAACTGGTGGGCCCCCTAGAATCCACTAAACCTGTGAGCCCTAGGCACTCCAGTCTGACACTGTTCAAAGGTCTGGGATTTGTGGAGTCCAGGCCTTAATGGATCACCAATGTCATTACCATTCAGGTGCTGGATCCAGTTGTGGTAGCTGTTGCACCATATCCCACAATGTAAAGATGTGCCTCTGGTAAGAAGGAATGATTTGTGCTGAGGGAATTGTCCGGTGCAAAATGTACTTTGTGCTAATTTTACCTTTCATAAAATCATGTGTTAGTAAGAAAAAAAAAAAAAAAAAGCACCGAACCTTTGAAGTGGAAACTACGCGATGCCCTTTCCTGCAGTTCTTTAATGTCTTCCTAAATCTGCGGCGTGTTTAAGCTCCCAGAGGATCACAAATCAAAGGTAAACCTTGAATACCTGTTTAACTTAACTCCGCACAATGGCTCCTTCAATCTCCTATCAATCAAAAACTGTGAATTAAAAGAGACGACAACTCGGGCATCAGTTGTTAAGAAATTCAAAGAGATAACCCTTTGCAACCCCAATCTTTAAAAACCAGCAAGTGGAGGGTCTGCGGAGATGTGATGTGGGCTCCCAGGGGCTTCAGACGCACTGCGGTAAACAAGGATTTACCGCTGAGCACCGGCGAGTAGAGAATACATTGGGTCTGTTCCTCCAAATGTATTTAAACATAAAAATTTAATACAATATGTAAAATTCATGAACGCAAATACACTTTCTTTTTGGGCTAAATCGCATCAAAATTCACGTAAGGAATATATGCCTGAGAGCAGGGTTATTTTTGTTTCTCCGGTCGCAGCGGGGCTGCTCCATAATGTTCTGCTCGATGTACGGCATATGTTAGGATTAACATTTTTGGAAGGATTAACATTGAAATGTGAGCTAAAAGAGAAAGGTGTGAAAATGCAAATAATGGAGGCTGATGTTACCTGCTTCACGTGGCGTCTACACAAGGATTTGCATTCTATTCATTAAAGGGAAACTCTGGCAACAATAGTAATAATCTGTATTTATATAGCACCAACAAATTCCGCAGCACTTTACAATGTAGAGGGTATAATTACAGACAAAAGACAGACATTACACAATAAAAGCTACTTACAGATGAGACACAAGGTGTGAGGGCCCTGCTCGCAAGAGCTTACACTCTATGAGGGGGTCTGGGGGAGACACTGGGGGGAGAAGTGCTAAGTTTACAATGGTCCAGCGTTGTATCATAAATATGGGGTGGTTTACATAAAAATTGGGTGAACCTGCCATCCTGACAGTACATCTATATACAGATAAGTGCCTGGGAGTGCCCTAGTGTAGGGAGTGACAGATGTGTGTATGATAGAAGGGGTGGGTTAGCAATTAGGGGTTTTGGTAGGCCTGCCTAAGAAGATGTATTTTCAGGACACTTTTAAAACTGCGAAGGCTAGGATTGTGCCTGATGGTACGTGGTAGGATCTTCCAGAGAGCGGGTGCAGCACGTGTGAAATCTTGAAGACTGGCATGGGAGGTTCGGATGATTGTGGTCTGTAGTTTGATGTCCGCAGCAGAGCGGAGAGAGCGGGCATGATGGTAGACAGTTGACCACGCAGGACGGGACCAGAGAGGGATTTTTTAGTAAAGGGGTTATAGTAGCTTGTTTAAAGGAAGATGGAAAGATCCCAGTGGAGAGAGAGAGGTTGAAGATTGCAGTAAGGTGAGAGAGAACAGCTGGAGAAATAGACTGGACGAGGTGGAAGGGAATGGGGTCACTAGAGCAGGTGGTGGGGTGAGCAGACAAGAGAAGGCTGGACACTTCTTCTGTCGTTGGGTCAAGGGCTGAGAGCAGACCAGAGGACGTGTGGGGAGGGACTGGATGGGTATTACTTTGAGATGCAATGATGCAATGAGATGCAATGTTTTACTGGATACTGTCAATTTTGTCTTTGAAGTGAGTGGCCAGGTCTTCAGCACAGAGGTCAGTGACCGGGGCCTGAGCTTTAGGCCTGTGAAGGGAGTGGATTGTGTGAAACAGGCGTTTAGGGTTGTTGTGTAAGGTTGAGATGAGTAAGGTGAAATATTTTTTTTTTGGCGCAGTGAAGGGCTGTGTGGTAAGTCCTGAGCATGAATTTGTAGTGGAGAAAGTCTGCAGGTAGCTTTGACTTTCTCCACAGACGCTCCGCGCACCTGGAACAGCGTTGCAGATGGCGACTCTGATTCGTGTGCCAAGGCTGCCAGCGTCTGGCTCTGATGGTGCGGTGTGTGAGTGGTGCCAACATGTCCAGGGTGGTTGAGAGAGTTTCGTTGTAATGTTTGACAGCCAGGTCAGGACAGGAGAGGGAGGAGATTGGGGGCAGTGAGGACTGTATGGTGTCTTTGAGTTCCTGAGTGTTGGTCTGGCGAAGGTTTCTGAATGTGTGATGGGCAGGTGAGTCCAGAGAAGGCTGAGAATTGGGGATAGTGAAGGAGATAAGGTTGTGGTCAGAGAGCTCATAAGAAGAATTACTGTGGTTAGAAATTGATGAGAGACAACAGCAGACCACATCACAAGAGTTCCCATCCTTGTGGGTGGAAGAGTCAGTAAACTGCGAGAGGCCAAGAGAAGAGGTTAGTGACAGAAGACAAGAGGCAGAAGGAGACATAGGGTTGTCAATGGGGATGTTGAAATCACCCATGATCAGAGTGGGCATTTCAGAAGAGAGGAAATAAGGGAGCCAGGCAGCGAAATTATCCAGAAACTGGTAGGGTAAGCCGGGAGGTCTGTACACTGCCGCGACTCTGAGGGAAAATGGCCGGAAGAGTCTGAGGGTGTGGACCTCAAATGAGGGGAAAGTGAGGGAGGGTGCGAGAGGATTGACCTGGTAAGTGCAGTGTGGAGAGAGAAGTATGCCAACTCCGCCACCCGGCCTGTTCTCAGGTCTGGGGTTGTGGGTGAAGTGTAGGCCGCCATAGGTGAGAGCAGCAAGGGAAGCGGTGTCAGAGTGCTGGACCCATGTTTCTGTGAGGGCTAGCAGGTTGAGGGAATGAGAAAGGAACAGGTCATGAACAGCAGTGAGTTTGTTACCGACAGATCGGGCGTTCCACAAATGAGTTTCCCATTGTCTGTAAAGTCTGAAAGAATCCCTATAACAGGGCAGTACTGGCCCTACTACGGTCAGGGGCCCTGATAAAAATTATTTGGTCCAAAGGTGATTGTACATAAGCTGAAGTAGGTGGACATTCAGGCAGTGCTGTATTGATGTCAATAAAAAAAATGATCCAACTGAAATGGTTCAAGCTATGAACTGGAAATGGGTAGGGGCACAGTTGCTTTCGATGTATGGGGCCCTGAAATTTCCGATGGCCGTCCTGCACACAATGCAGACACGTCCATTGCTCAATGAAGTGATGTCTTTCCCCATTTCTCCCAAATGTCCCTCTTTTGGAGTAATAAAGAGGGACACTTGCTGTCCCTCTTTATTACTTAACTCCTTAAGCCGAACGCCTGAAAGGTAAATTTTTTTTAGCTTTTACCTCCTTACGTTTCAACAGCCGTTACTTTTTTATTTTTTCAATCACGCAGTTGTATGAGGCCTTGTTTTATTCGGGTAACGTTGTACTTTTTGGGGAAATAGTTTAAGTTCACTTATAAATTATGCAGAATTTTTTTTCACATTTTTTTTTTCCCCTTTGGTTTTCACATTAATAATTTGATAGATTAATTGTAAGGTTTTACGGTCGTGTGGATTATTTTGTATTAAATTTTTTTTAATTTTATTTTTTTTTACCTTTTTTTATTTTTTTTTATTTTTTTTAAATCCAGAAGGGAAAACGGTTTTCTTTTTTTTTTTTAAAACTTAGTACTGTATTAGCTATTTAATATGTTAATACATTACAATCTGTGTCAGTCTGAACAACACAGACAGGCAGCAACAGTGTTCCTTGACTGCAGGTTGTTCACAGACGTCCTTGGGTATCTAGGTCCCCAGGGCTGTTGTGCAGCTGTTTCTGGACTCTGTTGGGTACTGGAGCCCCATCAAATGACAGAGCAAGAGGGAAAACCTTGATTTCACGCGGTCACGAACCACTGCAACAAAGGGTTTTTGTTGGGGGGTGAGGGGTTTTCCCCGTCCCCGGCATTCAGAGGGGTGTGAAAACAGCTTGTTCTCAGAGTGCTGGGCATGAGTGCTGTTTAAAACCCCGATGTTTTTCGGTTGTCAAAAAAACAGCGGGTAGTCGTTAAGCATAGTTTCCAAATTTTGAAAATGAAAAAGCGGGGATTTTAGGGGGGCCGGCGGTAGCGCGCCCGCGGCCAAAAAAATTTTCATGGACACGCCCCTTTGTGGTTTTGCCCCACCCCTTCAAAAAGCCACCCCTCCACCTAATGCATAACGGCTTTTCAAGAAAGCCAGGTAGTGCCTTTAGCCGGTTGTAACCCCCATAACCAGGTAGGCCCCCTTTCGGGGTAGTGCCCCTCTGTAGCCGGTAGAGCCAAATTTGTAGCCAGGTAGGTGCCCCCTCTGTTAGCCAGGTAGGTGCCCCCCCTTTTTTAGCCAGGTAGGGGCCCCCCTTTGTTTGAAAAGGGAGGTGCCCCTTTGTTTGAAGGTGGTGCCCCCCTTTTTTTGCCAGGTAGGTGCCCCCCCTTGTTGCCCGGTAGGGCCCCCATTGTTTTCCCGGTAGTGCCCCTCTGTTGCCAGGTAGTGCCCCCATTGTTGCCAGGTAGTGTCCCCTGTGTTGCCAGGTAGTGCCCCCTCTGTTGCCAGGTAGTGCCCCCTTCGTTTTGCCAGGTAGTGCCCCCATTGTTGCCAGGTAGTGCCCCCTCTGTTGCCAGGTAGTGCCCCCATTGTAGCCAGGTAGCAACCCCTCTGTTGCCAGGTAGTGCCCCCATTGTTGCCAGGTAGTGTCCCCTGTGGTCCCAGGTAGTGTCCCTGTGTTGCCAGGTAGTGCCCCCTCTGTTGCCAGGTAGTGCCCCCATTGTTGCCAGCTAGTGCCCCCTCTGTTGCCAGGTAGATGCCCCGTCATGTGTGCCAGGTAGGTGCCCCCTTGTTGCCAGATAGTGCCCCCTTGTTTTCCAGGTAGGAGCCCCCTTTGTTGCCAGGTAGTGCGACCATTTGTTGTTGCCAGGTAGTGCCCATTGTTGCCAGGTTGTTGGTCCCCATTGTTGCCAGGTAGTGCCCCCATTCTGTTGCCAGGTAGTGCCCCCTCTGTTGCCAGGTTAGTGCCACATTGTAGCCAGGTAGTGCCCCCATTGTTTCCAGGTAGTGCCCTCATTGTGCCAGGTAGTGCCCCCTCTGTTGCCAGGTAGTGCCCCTCTGTTGCCAGGTAGTGCCCCCCATTGTAGCCAGGTAGTGCCCCCATTGTTGCCAGGTAGTTGCCCCCTCTGTTGCCAGGTAGTGCCCCTTTGTTGCCAGGTAGTGCCCCCTTGTTGCCAGGAAATTGTAGCCAGGTACAGTAAAAAAAAATAAAATAATAAAATCCACTCCCCTCACCAGGCCCCTGCAGCGCTGCCGCCCCCCGCCCCGATTCCTCAGGGGCGGGGTACTGAGAGCACCCGCGCTTCATCCCCTGCGCCGCGACCGTATGTAGAGCGCCACAGGCCCCGGAATACAGGGGGAAAAGGGGAGGGAGCGACCCCTCCTCCCTCCTTGCCGCGAGCTGGGGGTAAAGCGGAGCTGCGGCCGCTTCACCCGTGTGAAACGGCGGCGGCCCCGAGTAGGCCCAGAGCTACTCTTTTCCCCGCGGCCATTCAAAGAACCCGCTGCTGCTGGCGGCGGGAGGTTCGCAACTTCCGGGACCCGGGGGGGGGGGCCCCAAATAGCGGGACCCCCCGCCAAAAAGGGGGGGGAGTTGGAAAGTATGTCGTTAAAGGGGTTTAAAAGGGTTTCCCAAAGTTTTTAAAAAAAACCTCACTATCACCCCCCATGTGTTTAAAATAGAAAAGAAACCCCATATTTACCTTCGGCCCCCGGCTCCCCCGGCCCCTCACTGATGACATACTTCATGGAAACATGATGTTTCCCCCAATCATGCCCTTTGTGGTCAATGTGCTATGTGAAACAGAATGGGGATTGGCTACGCATCATGTGTTCCATAAAGTATTCATCGAAAGGGATAGGGAGGCGGGAAAACCCCCGGAGCTCTGTCAGGCTGGAATTTTTCTGATGGGAGAGGTAAATATCGGTCATTTTCTGTTTAACCAGTGGGGAGGTGGAAGGGGGGGGTTTTAAAAATCTTGGGAAAACCCCTTTTAGGTTGATTAACAGAAAACACAGATTTTGGAATGGGATTTTCCTACTTTTAGGGCGGATTTTTAACTCCAAAAAACTATAATGTTAAAGTCCCCTTTTTGGTGGGAAAAAAAACTTGTAGTGCAGAGACGCCAAATTTTTTGCGGTTTTTTTTTTTCAGTGTTGAAAAAAAAACTGACCTGTCAATTCCTGAGGCGGCTTCCGACCGTCTCTTTTTAAAATTGGGGGGTTAAAATCCGCCTCTGAATTCGGCTTCAAATCCACATCTGAAGTTTCAAATCTGCCTCCAAAAACCGCGCTCACTGGTTTTTTCCCTGATTCAGCGCTGAAAAACAGCTAAAAAAAAAATACCCTTGGGCTGGGTTCATATGGCTCTTTTCTATGCGTATTTTGCAGCAGTAATTGAAAACTAGGAATGATACCAAGTATAACAGAAAGGCTCGCTTCTCTTGTGAGTTTTGGGCCATTCTTTTGGGTTTTTGGTTCAAATCTGCTGCAAAAAAAGCTTAAAAAACATGGGCCTTATGTATGAAAACGGTCTAGCAGTAAGACTGTCTTGTTCCCCCATAGAAACCCAACCGGGCCCCTTTAAAACCCCAATCAGAGCTCATGCAACCAATCAGAACTAGCTTTCTTTCATAGTGCTTGGAAAAAAAAAGCTGGTTGATTGGTTTGCTATGGGTGATTGGTTTTGTAGGGGACTCTGATTGGGGCTATGGCTTGACGGTCGCTATGGGTTGATTGGTTGTAGCCCTTGGTGGTTGTAAAACTTGTTTGGTGTTTTGAGCTTGATGGGTGCTAGAGCTCTGGGTCACTATGGCTTATGGGTTGCTAGGGGCCCCTATTGGTTGTTGGGCAACAAAGACAGTCTTTGCTAGACAGTTTTCTCAAAGGACCCTGTGTGAAAACCCTGCCTAAGGTACATTCAAAGGGTAGATCCATAGCAAAAACTGTTATCGTAGCATCCAACTGTGGTAATTTTTGGAGTTTTTTATACTATTGTTGGAAAAGGTAGTAAAGTCAATCCAAAAAACAATCTGTGACAAAATCAGCAATCATTTGGTGCAGGTTTTAAAGCACAGATTTCTCTGCGGAAATGCTGCAGATTTTGCCGAGGATCCGACCCGGGTGAACGTACTCCAAAATATTGGGTTCAAGCTATTCCTGGATGCAGCAGTTTCACATTGATTTGCCCTTTGTGCGGCGGACAGGAAATATGACTATGTATTAATTACAAAATGATTTTAGCCAAAAAAAAGCTTTTTTTAAAACTTTTTGTTTCTGCGCGTTTGTTTTTGCACGTTACAAAAAGGACCGATCCTGACTCAAGGTGATGATTGCTGTCTTGGTCATTAACAATATAAAAACCAAAACATGAAATCAGCCATTGTTATCAAGGGAAAAAGATGTAAAACAATAGAAAATATAAAAAAAAATTTTTTTAAAAAAATGAAATGTTTGTTCCGGTGATTGTCGCCACGTTGTGTGATGTACCAACTTAATGACGAGTACCCACTAATGACCACCTCCCATGAGAAAGGAAAGTGGGGCAGCAATGTTCAGCGCGCAGATCACTCTGCAGCAGAATAAAACGCTTCCTGTTATAAGTAAT
>JAODAL010080657.1:0-12164 GCA_025379985.1 Phyllomedusa bahiana | reverse complement strand
GGCACCTTTCAATTCCCTGTGGTGACTTAAAATTGCTTTTCAGTTTTTAGTGCAAGCTGCCCAAAAAAAACCCCAAAAGCTGTAGTGCCCCCAAAGTAAAAAAAACACATATCTTTTTGTATTCATATAATTACAAGATATTTTTGGCACCTTTCAATTCACTGTGGTGACTATAAAATTGCTGGATTCAGATTTAAGTGCAAGCTGCCTCAGTGAACAAAGCTGTAGTGCGCTAAAGTCAAAAAACACGTATCTGTTATGTATTCGTTATAATACAAGATATTTTTGGCACCTTTCAATTCACCTGTGGTGACTTAAAATTGCTGGATTCAAATTTAAGTGCAAGGTGGATATATCAACAAAGGTGTAATTGGCCAAATTGAAAATGAACACCTATTGAAATGTATACTGATAATAAAAGTGGAGTTTTGCATCTAACAAAGAGACCTGCAGTTACTAGAAAGGATGTGTATCCTATAAGTTCAGGCTGCCCAATATCCAGGAAATATATCAATAGAAAAATGTTAATAATAAAGCTATTGCAGTGCAATGTCTACACTAAGTCTTGGTGAACTTTATCCAGTATTCTTTATAGAGCTTGTCTGTGTTTGCCCGCGGGGCCCCACCTCCTCCCGCTCCCCCCCCCCCCACTGCCCCCCGTGACTTTAAAGCGGTAGATGCTCCTTTAAAATTCTCTAGCTAACTACATAAAATCTTCAAATCTCTAATCTAACTAAATTGTAAGGATCACAGCTAATAGTAGAGGTTTCTCTGTGAAGAAATATAATAATTTCGCTGAGCTGTTTGGACACAAGCAGAGAGCACGTCCTTCTGCTCTGAGACGCTGAGAGACACTGAGGCTGAACAGGAAACGCTGTTCTATGTAAAACGAGGTCATGTGATTTTTCCAGCCAATCGCAACCATACACATCCCAGTCATGACGTCGCACACACATCTCACCCTGCTCTATTCTGTAAGCTGATTTGCTGGCCGCCAAAATTACAGGAAAGCGCCGAAAATGGCGTGTTATTAATAGATGATGCACAGATTTTAACCTAAATTATCCCATGATCTAAAAAATCCGATCACCATAAAAACTGTGCCGATTTCAACTTTGTCGATAATAATCGCTCAACACTAGTCACGACAGGTGAATTTATAGGTGCCAAAAATACCATTTATTATCCGTATACATTTCAGATAGATGTTTCAGATAGGTGTAAGTCTGGCCCTGGCAGCTGGACCTCCATGTTAACAGATGGCTGACGGCAGCACTGGCTCTTCACCGTTAGGGGCAATCAGGAGAGCTTCAAATTTCTCTAAAAAATCAGATTTTGAAAAAGTGATTTCTGTGAGGTTAAGTAGTGTCAAAAAGGGCTCCAGGGCTGGACACAAATTGCACAATTTGAGGCTTAACATTTTCTGGGGCTGGAGTCACTATTGGGTCGCATCATTTGATCTCCAGGGGAGTCTGTCCCTGATCAATAAAGAAGGATTTGGAGGAAAAATGAAACCATTGAATTGATTGGCTGAATCACTCTCAGAAGCCAGGAGGGCAAATGTCTTCTCAACTAAGAAGTGTTTTGGGGATGATTAGGACATTTTTATTACTTATGGGGTGTGCGGACGAATTAACACATCTACACGTTTAAAAAATACCTTTAAAAACTGCAGGGAGGGCTGTATGTTGTATGTTATCACACTTGAAAAAAAAGAAAAATGATAATAATGTAAAACTATAAATAAAAATTCAATAAATAAATAATGTAAACAAATGTAAGTTAACAAAATATATACTAAATGAGAGTCACTGTAAAAAATAGCATAGTGGCACTTTGTGATCTGTGGGTCAAACAGGTTTAGGGGTCATGCTGTGGTCCAGGACAGGGATAGTCTATGTCCAGTGAAACTAACATGGTGGTTGAAAGACTCCTTTTCCCGGCACTTTTTATCTGTGGGACAGACAGGTTTAATGGTCATACTGCGGTACAGGACAGATATAGTCAATGTCCAGTTCAACTAAAATGGTTGTTCAAAGACTCCTTTTCCCGGCACTTTTTAATTTGGGGGTCAAACAGGTTTAGGGGTCATGCTGTGGCCCAGGACAGGTATAGTCAATGTCCAGTTCAACTAAAATGGTGGTTCGAAGACTCCTTTTCCCAGCACTTTTTAATTTGCGGGTCAGACAGGTTTACTGGTCATTCTGTGGCCCAGGACAGGTATAGTCAATGTCCAGTTCAACTAAAATGGTAGTTCAAAGACTCCTTTTCCCGGCACTTTTTAATTTGGGGGTCAGACAGGTTTAATGGTCATACTGCGGTCCAGGACAGGTATAGTCAATGTCCAGTTCAACTAAAATGGTGGTTCAAAGACTCCTTTTCCCAGCACTTTTTAATCTGTGGGTCAGACAGGTTTAATGGTCATACTGCGGTACAGGACAGATATAGTTAATGTCCAGTTCAACTAAAATGGTGGTTGAAAGACTCCCTTTTCCGGCACTTTTTAATCTGCGGTCATGCAGGTTTGGGGCTCATGCTGTGTTCCAGGACAGAGATATTTAATGTCCAGTTCAAGTAAAATGATGGTTCAAATCATACTGCCTTCTGGTACTTTTTAATTTGTGGGTCATGCAGGTTTAAGGGTCATGCTGTGGTGCAAGACAGGGATAGTGAATGGTCTGTGAGTTTTTTTCTGTGGCTTTTATAACCTAAGTGTGTTGCCTAAGATGTAGCACGTATCCATCGGACTGTTGTGGATGTTAATTCCAGCTTCACCATCCCTCTTTTGGTGTAAGAATGAAGGTGTTGTTCCTCTCCCATCGGCGATAATCTATTATCGACTATCGGATATCTTATTGATAATTGTCAATATCGACTATCGACCCGATGACGATAGTCAACGTAATCGCTCATCACTATTCCTCTCCCATAGACTTTAATGGTCATCGTCGGCGATAATCTATTATCGACTATCGGATATCTTATTGATAATTGCCGATATCGACTATCGACCCGATGACGATAGTCAACATAATCGCTTATCACTACTGATAATAAAAGAAAAAAATTCTCAGAAGAAAAGACATAACATTTTTTTTGAATAACCAAACTTGAGAAACCATTATAGCTTTCAAACCTGCATGTACTAAACAGGAAAATGTGCCTGGTCAGGAATAGTTGTATACAGCCTGGACAATACACAACCAGGAAACAGAATGTCCAGTCTGACCTTGTTTCCATGGCTTCTTCTAGTCACCATTGTGCTAGTGGAAGGTTATGGAAGCAGGTGTCTATGGTTTATTATCCTTCTGACCAAATCAGGATGGTGCTTTGCAGGCAATCTGCAGGATAGCTTACGAGGCTTAAGTTTTTTTCAAAATTCTGTCAGAAGTTTTGTTCAGAACCTTCATCAGAAGTTCCTTCAGTAATGATAGAAAAATAGCGTATACTGCAGCTTTGTTTTCGATAAAAGGATGGACACCATGGTGGTAACACAAGGAACCCAACTGTAGTCAATGGATTCAGTTCCACCTCTGCAAAGGAGCTTCTGAACTGAACCTCTGACCCAGATGTGAACCAGTGAACCTTAATCAGAGGTCCAATATGTGAGCTTGTCTCTCTCTTTAAATATGCTGTCTTTTCCTCCCTTCCAGTCATTATGTCTTTGGATGATACCAGGTGCATGTGTGGATTGCTGTTCTGTGTTTGACCTGATTATTTCTGACTACTCTTCCTTTGCTTGACTTGCTGGATTTTAACTTCTTTGTATTGTTTTTTTTACCTTTTATTGCATGCCCTTCTTTCTGGTTGTGCTTTCTTGGTGTTGACCCAACTTTCACAGGTTTAGATAATGGCTTTGGCTTTCTTGCTTTTGCCTTTCGGGTACCCCAATCAAAAACTACTCTGCAACGACAACCTAGGAATATGTAACAGCAAAGTCTAAATCCCTGCATGGGGGCTAAAGGGTGAAGACCACGTTCCTTCAGTCTCCACTAAACAGAGTAGCCAATGACTTTGAAAGAGCATTTGCTTGACAGTTGTAAAGGGGCATAGTGGCAGGTGCACCATGGATGTAGGTATGTGGGTAATGGTGGATGGTGGTGTGCTGGGAGACGTAGCATATTTGTCTTCGGAGAGATAACAAAGAAAACAGCTGCTGAGATCTTGACAGGCTTTACATGCATTGATTTGTTACATTATATTACATTTTCTTCTCTCCTTAGTCTTCTTAGTTTGCAGCATAACCTTTTTCAGCCAAGCAGGACTAGTCACTCTACATTTCTCTGCCCACATATCACCATGTTATCTTATGGGCTCTACTGGCATTCTTCCAGGCGCTACCAGTTGTGATGGACCAGGAGTTCCCCATAGTCCTCTTCCCATGGATCTAGCAACTGGCAAGCATTTCTGCCAGACTGCTCTCCCTTCTCAATGGTATTTCTCTTATATTTTCTTTTGTTTTCTTTCTAGATCTTTGAGTAAACCTGCTTGACCTTGTGTGATAGGGTGGCTTGCCCCTGGACCACAGCGAGCTCGTGGCTAGATGATCTTTTTTGTTGGAGCGACTAACAACTTCAACCTCCAACTAACTTAATCTAAAATGGCTGGCCATATAACCCTGCAGCTTTTCACTTTACTCCAGAATAGAGTGTGTCGCACTTAAGTATATGTATATATATATATATATATATATATATATATATATATATATATATATATATATAGTGGCAGAGTGACCGTGTGCAGTTACAGGTCTCTGCTACTAGGTGGAATTCAGCAGGGTACCTGCTTCAAATGTGCCACCGAATGTTTGGGTTGGGTGGGGGAAGGAGACTTGCTGGTGTCAGTAACAATAAGTTACGGACACAGGTAGCTAGAATGGCTGCCTTGCAGCCAGGTATGGGTCTCCTTTCCCGGGATGGTCGTAGCGTTGGGTGGGAGGCCGTCCCCACGTTCAAGGCCAGGTTTTGGGCCAGTCCTGGTAGGCCTATTAAAGGCCGCCTACTCCAGGTGATCGGGGGGGGCGTGGTCTGCCACAAGAGAGTGGAGCAACAGAGGAGCTGGAGGAGAGTTCTGGCCCCCCCCCCCAGAGGCTTGAGGCAAGCAGGTGGCTGCCTTCAGGAAGCCGAATCCAGCAGAGGCTGGTAAAACGTGGTTGTGGCACTGGCAGTAGGCCAAGTCCACAGGTAGTGATGTACTTCGTGTATAGTTAGTGGGCAGATGGCCAAGGATTTATTTTTATGGTTTGTGTTTTCTGTAACTGTGTGCCTCAATAAAACTGGCTGAGGCCAGTTTGAAACATTCCTCCGTGTTGGAAGGTTATTTGTGCCAAGATCATTCTACCAAGGACGGCGATCCCATAAAAGCCAAGCGAGAAACCCCCGAGACGGGCCAAGATGGCGTCTCAGAGCTGAGCGGCAGCTTACAATATATATATATATATATTATATATATATATATATACATTATAATATATATATATATTATATATATACATACAACAAAAAGAGTCCAACAAAACAGATCATCTGGCCACGTACATATATGAGAAAAATGTACATTGTTATTTTATTATATAAACTACTGACATGTCTCCTGAATTAAAATCAAAAAATTTTGTATTTATTTGCAGTAAATGAGAAATCTTCAAAATAATAAAAAAAGAAGCAGTGCTGTCAAACCTCAAATAATGTAAAAGAAAACAAGTTAGTTTTTATTTAGAAACAGTAAGACTAATGTTTCAAATTAGGAAGAGTTTTCTTTTCAACTCCCTTGGCATGGTAAAAGTTATTTTTTCATTCAAATTCCTTTTGGCCTATTCCTAGCACTTGTTTTGCCATCCAGCCTGGCCTATTGCAAGAGGATTGTGAAGACCACAGCAGTGTTTTTTATACTTTCCTTCATTAAATAAGACCTAATCAGAAGCACTTTATGTATAATGAGGTGGACTTTGGTTGGAACTGACACTGGAATGGAATGGCTGTCAGACATGTAGAGATGCTGATTTTTAGAAAACTGTGCAATGGTCTCTTATTTATATATATATATATATATATATATATATATATATATATATATATATATATATATATATATATATATATGTATATATATATATATATATATGTTATATTATATATATATATATATAATATATATATATATATATATAAAATATATTATATATATATATATATATATATATATATACAAGAGTTATTTAAATATTGTGTACCAGGTACATATGTAAATAGTACTAGTAGTGATGATTCATTAGTACTTCCTGACTGTAAGCAGCCAGTCAGGAAACTACCAGGGGATACTGGATAGGAGAAGGGAGATGAAGACAAGATGAAGACAAGGATAGGCAGACTGAGAAGGAAGAGATAAATTGAAGAGAATAGAAAGGGGGAGTCTACTACAAGAAGAAAAGTGTAATGCCTCATAGGCCTGAGTAGCTGGTCATTAGGTATTAACATCCCTATGGCAATGTGTTTCTAAGCCTTAATGCTGACCTGGAGGCTTGCACCAAATACTTAGAAGCAAGTGCATCAAGGAGGTAAAGGTGCATACAGGCAGAGAAAGAGGAATGTCCCTCTGCTACAGATAACCAGTCTGTAAAACTGTCTGTGTGTAACCAGATGTTCTAAGCTGTAAGTAAAGGCTGTGATTCTTCTCCGCTGGAGCATTACTAATCCCAGCACACATCTGGTAGGGATCATACCACACACATGTATCCTTGGTGCTTCTACCTCCAGCACCTAATATAGGATTCCTTGGCTTTTCCTGATTGATTGCAAGATAACATGTGATACTGATATTTAAAGCACCAGTATCCAATAGTGCAACAACGACACCTATAGTGCAACAATTTTAAATATCACTTTCAAATACTATGTATGAGATCATTGTTAGAGTGGCCACACCACTCTACATAGGCAATTCCAAAACATTACACCAAATGTGCCACCTGTAGCTGCAAAGGCACTTTAAGAAAATTAACTTAGTTATGAGGGTCAATAAGACATTTTGTCACCTGAGGAGAAAAAGATTTAATAATACAATAGAGACGCCCTCATATTTACTTAAGGAATGTGTGGTAGCAGACCAAGTAGGGTAACAATTGTGTGTAGCTATGTTGGACATTTGAAGTGAGTGTCCAACAATATGAGAAGCTGTAGAGACCTGGTCGACATGTCCGAAAATTGGTGTTGGTACCAGGGGCGTTGCTAGGCTGGTTTATTCGGGGCACAAGCCCCGAATGAAACAGCCTGTGCCCCGAACCTCTTACTTACCAGCTGTCCTGGAAGGTCCGAGAGCCTCCCGCAAATAGGGGAAGTTTACTGGACCCAGCGAAAGCTGGTAAATCTCCTGCATCCGAACGGCTGCCCGGGGCTCTTTAAACAGGAGCAGCTCAGGGGCAGCGTCATCAGACACTGCCTGACGTCACTGAAAGCAGGGGCCGCCCGCCTGGCAGCTACCCTGTGAAGCCTGTGCTCAGAGAGTGATTGATGGGGGAGGGGCCGGGGAGCAGGCAGCAAAACTATTTGTCCTGTGCAGGCTTCCTCCTTCCCCCCTCCCCTCTGTACAATGCTAGAGCCCCGGAGAGGAGAGGCTGGAGGGAGGGGGTGACCCACGAGAAGCCCTCACATCACTGCCGGCCAGCAGCTATGTCACCATGTGCAGTGGACAACATAAAGCAATGGTTCAGGTGAGAGAGGATATAAGAGTCCTGCAGGCTGCTGGACATCAGAGGATTGTACCTGCTTTCTCACAGTTTTTCTGCCTCCTGCTGTGGTGTCCCCTCTGTGCTCTCCATAGTGAAATCCCCCAATATACAGTGCAGAGTTTTTCTGCAGGGCAGGGTCACCCCTCCACCATATACAAAGAGCAGGCATGTCTTTATTCTTTTAGTTTTGGGTCACACTGTGCTGTGGCCCCTTTTGGGACCTCTGTTGGGATATGTGAAAATATGGGAAAAACACATCCCAACAGATCCCACAACGTGTCCATAGGGGACAACAGCACAGACATGGTCACTTTTGGACTGTGTGTGTTGTTTTGTAAATGCTTTCTGTGCTGGACACAACAGTGCGGTCAGTAGCGCTATTTTGTCCAGGTCAGAAAGCTTTTCTTACTTTGCCTTGTGAGAGCCTTTTTCTGGAACGAGTTGTATTTTTGATGGTACCACTGAATGCACCGTATGTACATAAAATACAAATTCTTTGTAAATTGGAGTTAGGAAAAAACACAACTGTGCAATTTTTTAGGAGTTTTAATTGTTCTGGAGTTTATTGTGTGATATAAATGACATATTATCTATATTCTGCAGATCAGAACAATTTTTGTGATAAAATATATGTCTACTTTAGGCCTGATGTGAAAAACAGAAAGCCAGGGGGATCTGTTCACTGCAGACACCCACGGCACCCAATGGATCCTATTCATTACAGTGGGTCCGTCAGGTTTCTGCTGTGGTGTCTGTAGTTGAGAAGGAAGAAATAGTTGCTGTGGATTTTTTCTGTCTCAACAACAAACACTATGGCAGAGCTCTGATGGATCCACAGCAAAAAACCTGACACAGATGTGAACCAGGCCCTACAGGGGGGGTTTCAAAACTACTTGTAGTTTATCAGTCCATAAAGGGAGGATTTAAAAATAAAATATTTACCTTGTGAACCTACTAATTCAAGTGTCACAGCAGGTCCCTGTGCAGCCAATTACACGCCATGGTAGTGACCTGTACTTGGCTGCACATTGTCGGCAGATTCACAGTGAGCTAATGTGAATGTGAATTTTCCCCTTCTATTTTATGATAAGTATACGTTCTTTTAGATTCTTTTTTCAACAGTTATTGAAATAGGCATACAACTAGTGACAGGGATATAAGTTTCTCTGTAAAAATCCATGCCACAGCTCACAATGGGGCGTGAAAAAATGCTGTGTGAACCCAGCCCTACAGAGTAAAACATGACACAGCGGGCCCGGGCCCCGGATGTTTTGGGACCCTAGCAACGCCCCTGGTTGGCACTGCAGTTTTTAGGCACATTTAATCAATGAAAGTACGATCCTTTCAAAAATCTGGCGCCTGGCATAACTTGCATAGTAAACCTAATGTGCCTAAAAAGGCGCATTGCGTAATCGGGGTTCATAACGTATCATTGCTAGAGTATGTAACGCGCCTATCGAGGTGCATTGTGTTACGAAGAGGCATAACGTATCCTTACTAGTGTTTGTAATGCGTCTTAATAGGTGTATTGCATCATGGAGGCGCACAGCGCATCATCGCTATTATATTTAATGGGCCTAGTTTTGGTATATTACAGTTCATTTATATCGAGAATATGGCATCAAAAGTATTCTTGACGCAAAATAGACAAAAAAACGCCCTTGTGTATTGGGACATGTCACCCCTGCTTCTTCATTTAGGTTCATTACAACCTGTAGCATCAAAGGTTACTAAGGTTAGAGCATTCATTTTTCCAGTTTTTTAAGAAAATTGCCACTGTAGTTGTCTATGCCTTTTTTTTTTTTTAGCAAATGCTTAAAATGATCCAAGCAGGAACAAGAAAAACTACTTTTATAATTCCATTTCTTTTAAAACCACACTTGACTTTCTAAAAACTGCTACTTCTACCACTTTTCTTACATGGAACACCAAAGTTGAAGTAAGTATACCAAAAGTTAAATCAACTGGATTAGGTTTATAAGCAAAATTCAGGAACATACAACAAGCCAGAGCATATCCTGTAAAAGGCCATAGTGGGAATCCGACAGAGGAGCCTAAATAAGGTGGCAATTGCATAATCAGGACCAAAAAATAAGCACAGTAACAAGGAGCAGGAAGAAGCAGATTGAAATCAGGAACCAAATCTGAAGGTCAGATCACAGATCACTAGAGATAGCTATGCTTATGCAGTTCTCCTCCACAAATATAGTTAATATGATTAAAAAAACAAATGTCCATCCAAGGGTTGGAAATTATGTGGATGTAGGGTGGTGTGGAGGGGATTTCATGTTCATGGGAGTTCCAAATATACCAAAGCATACTTATTCGGCTATATTCAGAACTGCTACGAAATGAACAGGGAGAACTATACAAATGCTGCCATCTCCTAGTTCTCTGGGCGCCTCAAAAGGGATTTTGCAAAGTGGCAAGACCCCTTTAAATAGCAATCCATGGCATCGGCTTTGGTTAAAAAAATACAATCTCTGGAAGCATAATGTTTTTCAAGAAAATATTACTTGCTGTAAATTTTTTGTGACCTGTTGAGACATGTAGAGTGAGACTTATGAAATATAATGTATGGAATGATAATGTTAATGAACAGACTTCAGTTTTGTATTATTTTAGGATTTTCTTAGAATATATTCATTCTCCTTATTAAAGAGGGCTTCATAACAACATGGGGTTATATTTCTGACGGGTTTATGCCCAAAAAAATGGTATACATGCCTTTCACCACATTTCTAATGTGTTTTAGCAAGCAGGTACAGCCTACTGGAAAAGGAGGTGCAGTTTAGTTAAAGGGGGCCTGGTATGATATGCAACATTGTGTGTAATTGCACCAAAATATTAATGCAAAGAAAGGCCACCAATACATTGTATAAAGTTACTGTTTAAAGATGCACCAAGTTTATCATACAGCATGTCCCACTGTGGTCAAGTTTACCCTGTTTAAATATTAGACATTTTTGGTAAACCTGTCTCATATTTCTCATCATCAGTAAATTCATACACACATAAGATATATTAAGGGACAGTGAAAACAGATATCTTAAATGTACTTTGTGTATGAATAGAATAGCACTGCAATCTTATACCATTAGGACTTAGAGGAGCCACTCTTGGCTTTCCATACTCCCTGTTCTATTAAGAACATAAGTGCCCCAGCTTTCCTGTAAATTATAGTTGTTTCTCTTGATAATCCCACTTAAATTACCTTTATATCTTAGCCCTTCACCAAGGTCTGCATGACATTTACAGCCATAAGACGGAATGATGTGCTTTGACCTAACATGAAATATTACGCTTCGACATTTCCACTGTCCACTTTCATTTATATAGTGCTCTATGCTCTAGACGGCACCGGGAATGGAGAGTGAATAATGAATACGTGAAGTAGATCTTTCCATTCTAAACAACACCATATAACAAATAATAACTGTAGATTTCACATGCACCAAATGTTTCCAGGAAAATGGTACAATGTTTTATCACTAGTATTGAGCGCATCAACCTATAACCAAGATCACTTTATTCTGTTTCTAGAAATGGCATATGAAGTTTTACATAACTATATTAAAGATTGTTTCCTTCTACAGCTCATTCATGGATTTAACCGTGGATTTTTATAAACAAGGTAAGGCTTCCCCAGGCTCGAAGAACTTCATTCCCTTCTACTCCTGGGAAATGATAGCTGCTCTTTGCAAAATTATAACACATTTTCAGAAGTAAGCTTTTCAATGCAAACTTAAGCAAGATTATTTCTACTGTTATATAATGTTGAGCGATTATAATCGACAAAGTTGAAATCAGCACGGTTTTTATGTTGATCGGAATTTTCCGATCACGCGATAATTTAGGTGAGAATCTGCGCATAATCTATTAATATCGCGCCATTTTCGGCACTTCCTGTCATTTTGGCGGCCAGCAAATCAGCTTAGAGAATAGAGCAGGGTGAGCTGGGTGTGCGACGTCATGACTGTGATGTGTATGGTTGTGATTGGCTGGAAAAATCACATGACCTCGTTTTACATAGAACAGCCCTTCCTGTTCAGCATCAGTGTGTGTCTGTGTCTCATAAGAGCAGGACGGATGTCAGCTTTCTCCTCAATACAGCTCAGCGACACAGTTCTCTTTGTTCACACAGACAACTATGCTTTTAGCTCTGAACATTAGAACATAGGTAGATTAGAGAATTTCAGTTTTTAGTTAGTTGGGCAGAGAATTTGAAAGAAGCATCTAGCGCTGTACAGCCGTGGGGGGGTGCGGGCGAACACAGACAGACAGGCTGGCAGGCTTTGGAAAGGAGAGTGTATATTGTGTAGTCCAGACTGCTTTGAATCTGCATTGAAATGGCTTTTTATTACCAGTTTTTGGCCAGTTTTTGTGAAATAGTACCTTGTATTTTGTGCAGCCTGTACTTATATTAGGATACAGA
>JAODAL010080656.1:0-12165 GCA_025379985.1 Phyllomedusa bahiana | reverse complement strand
ACCAAGGGACTTGTGCAGAGGTGTCGTGCTATCGGCATATTAATGCCATGAATCAGCTGTTTGTGCAGAGGTGGAGGCTTTGCAGATCATAGGAATGATTGAGATATTTATTCTGAAGACATAAATCCTCACATGCTACGGCTGCCGACACGACTTGCACGGATTTTGTAATATCAGGACATATTTATGGCAATGCAATGCACGAGCGAGACATACAGCAAGAGGCCGGCTCATATATCCTGCGCCGCCATAAAGCCGGTGAATAATGTAGGCTCCTTATTAATTTACTATTGGTTGTTTTTGTTGTTTTTACAAGGGATAAATTACCTTAACTTCGCTGTTCTTCTCTATGACTGTTAATATATGGCGCTTGTCCGGTAATTTACTGTTATGGCGACGGGAATGCGCGGCTCCTGCTTGTAGGAAGACATAGGACGCAGCGGAGGAATGGGGTTTAATATAATTTGTGCATAGATTAAACCTAAACAGCTTTAATCTATGCAAAGGTGGGTAATGTACTATTGTAAATGTACTATGTGGACAAAAACAGTCTAACCCAGAGCTCACCGGTCAGTCCATGGTGATGGCCATTTTACCATCAGTAGCGCCAACCGAATACCGGACTGACAGTGTAAAAACTGCAGGTAGTTGGTCCAGGGCCATCTTTTCCATTGGGCACACTAGGCAGTTGCCCGGGGGCCCCACAAGTATGGGGGCCCCAGGAAGTCTATGTATGTCCCAGGAATACAAGAAACATACTCTGGATCCCTTGGTTGGCTTTGCTTATTTAACTGTGTAATTTTAGGATGTGGAAACACTTAAAAACCATGGTGGAGAAGGGAGCCAACGGCTCCCTGCACTGCCAATTAGTCTTGTAGGCTGCAGGCTGCCAGTGTCCAGACATAAGTGGCGTGATAATATGGGTGTGTTTGGGGTTGTGTGGTCTAGTGTGATGTCATGTATTTGGGCAGAGCCCACTGCGGTGCTATGCCCGGGGGCCCATAATGCTGAAACGATGGCTCTGAGTGGGTCCACTGAGCTACTGCAAGTGATGGTGCAAGCCGCACCAGGGAGCGGAGTCTAAGGGGCCCGCTGGTTTTTACTAGAGCCCGCGGCATGGTGGGATGGGATTGCTGCTGTAGGGGACCCCCAGTCACTGCCCATGGTTGGACTTGCCTGTCATGTTGGCCGAGGTGTAGTGCAGTACGAAAATCATGGAGAAAGCTCATAGTCGGTGACAGGCAGGAAGGTAAAGGCAGGCGGCAGGATTTGTAATAAAAGAATGGAGGCAAGAGGATCTGGTACACAGAATAGACAGGAATACTAGGACAATGCTCTCTCGATAGGCAATAGGCACTATGGATCCAGCGGGGAGGTCAAGGGAAAGCAGGATAATATAGGGTCGGTAGCCAGCCTTTACCCAATTACCGGCACGCTGGCCCTTTAAATTTCATAGGGTCGGCGCCTGCGCGCTGGCCAGCTGAGATAGTGCAGAGAGAGAGGAGAGTGAGTAGGATGAGCTTGGATGAGCTTGGATCTGTAGAAGGGATGACGGGTGTACGGAGGCACCTGTGACCCAATGAGTGGGTCATGGGAGCCCCTGTAACAATCAGTGTATAAAGTACAATTACATCTAATGACTTATAGGTGACATCTTCTCTGTTGTACAGTACAGACCAAAAGTTTGGACACCCCTTCTCATTCCAAGAGTTTTCTGTATTTTCATGACTACTCTCATGACACTGGTCTAATGTCCATTCCTTGTGTTCTTTAGCCCAAACAAGTCTAGGAAACCACTGCTAAGGAGGCAACAAGCAGAAGAGACTTGTTTGGGCTAAAGAACACAATGAATGGACATTAGACCAGTGTCATGAAAGTAATGAAAATACAGAAAACTCTTGCAATGAGAAGGTGTGTCCAATTTTTTGGTCTGTACTGTAAGTCATTCACTTTCCCTCTGCTTCTCCACCAGGTTCAGACTACCAGGAATTATTATAACGTTTTTCCATCTGTGACTCCTCTCTGCAACATTTGTTGCACAGAAATATTTTGCTCCTTTTGTTTGCTGCACCCCCAGCACCCCCCTTCAAAGAGCCTCAGATAGTGGCAGTCTCCTCTGGACTGTAATTATGGCCCATTAGTGCCCCACACAGTCATAGTGTCCAATTTTGGTCCCATATAGTAAGAGTTTTTGTCTAAGTGCCTCCCACAGTAAAAGTTCCGCCACACAGTAATAACGTCGCCTATATTCTTCAGATGGTAACAGTTCTTCTCTTACTTTCTCTCCCAGGTGTATCCTCTTTAGTAGTTCCTGCACAGTGATACCTCCCTTTGTGCCCCCAATAGTTATTGAAAGCAATAGTAATGTCCTTATACAGTAATTTTGTTCTCCTTTTGCACCCAAAAATAGAGGACTCTCTGTTGCGAGAATTCTACTGCCATTTCGTCCTCTCCCTCATATTAGAACTCTTGTGAGGTGGTTGATATGCAGCCACCTCAAAAAACTTTTAGGCCGTGTTCACACGGCTTATTCCCGACGGATTTGTGAGCCGTATTGAGCTCACAAATCCGCCGTGAATAAGGGGCGGGACGGGGGCGGGGCCGGAGCGCGGCCGTAGCGCTCCCGGCTCCATAGACAATGCATTGTTTATGGCGTGTCCGCGCCGTAAATAATGTGCATGTCACTTTCTCCCCCCGCGGCGGATTCGCCGAGCGGGGAGGAGCGACGGATTCCACTGTTCTCTATGAGAGCAGTGGATTACCGTAATTGCTGCCGCGGATTGGCGCCGTACTGAAGCGCAAATCCGGCGCGCAGTACGGCGCCAATCCGCGGCAGAATAAGCCGTGTGAACGGGGCCTTAGAGTAGGTCAGCTGACCAGGTAACACACCTTTGAACTCATTAGAGATATTGGACAATTGCTATCTTATCTATAAAGCTTGCTGGGTTAGTTAACCATGTGTAGATTATAGTGCTTGTTCTGAGAGATTGTTCCTTGTTTTTTTTTTTTTTTTCAAACTTAAACATAGAAGGTATAAACAGTAAATCATGGGACGAATACTTACAGTATACATGCGTTAAACAGCAGATGAGTATCCCAATATCCAATGCACTAGACATAGAAGGTACAATCAGTAAATCATGGTACAAACACTTATATACGTAAAACAGCAGGTAAGTATTCCAACAACCAGTGCACTAGATATAGAAGGTACGATGAGTAAATCATGGTGTAAACACTTACAGTATACATGCATGAGTCAACAGGTAAGTATTCCAATATCATCATTGTACCACATGTTGGAAGTCAGTTTAATTGTTTTAAAACCGTCGGGCAAACAACGGTGCCCGCCCAATGCTCCATACCTCCTGAGCCTGCGGCCCCCACCGCCCTCCCCATATCCCGTGTAGGATAAACAAAGATTCTACTCTCTGTATCTACGAGATATTGTTCTGTCTTTTGAGTTTGTCTAGTAATCTGCTAGATTCATTCAGTTCTAGATTGCTTCTTCCACCTACACAAAGAGAAAAAGAGGACTTCTTACTCAAAATCATATAAAATATATATAATTTTTATTCATAGATAGATATAAAAGTATTATAATTTAAACACAACAAAAACATAAACTAAACAAGATTTTATAATGGGGACGACAAAAACTAATAAACATCAATTACCCATGAAGGAAAGCTCAGACTTCAGCGAGTGCCCTCACCCCAACGCACGTTTCACCACCCCTTCTTCAGGGGGTGTGTCTAGATGCCTAAATACCCTCATATCTATCCACCTTAGAATGATCACATGACCACAAATAACCAATAAGAGTACATCCATAGTAAAAGTGATAACAAAAACAGAAATGAAAACGCAACAAAAAATATAAAAAGAAACATCTACTGACAAAATTTGAACTTAAAACGCTAAGGAGAATGGTATACTTGCATATAATAATATATAAACCGCATACAAATATCGGCGTCTCTTTCTCCATATTGCGCATGCGCGCAGAAGTCCCGCGATACTGCGATCTGAATTCAATGCCCCACTTCCGGCAAGTTGTTCAAAGTGCGCATGCGCCGGATGCCATAAATTGCCGAAACCAAAAAAGAAACATCTTTACATAGCGCAAAAATACAATGCGCCATGGAACCTAAAAGAACCGCATGTGTAAATCAAGAAAATAATAAGGGAATAAATGAGTGTGAAAAAGTGCATGGTGAAGTGAGAAAGAAAATGTAAAGGTAAGTGAGAAACAAAGTGAAAAAAGTGAGGAAAAGTAAAAAGTGCAAGTGCCACAAAGTCAGAATAAAAAAGCGTGACTCTAAGGCTCTGTCTACACTGCAGTGGACAAAAAAGGACCTGAAAACAAATTACTAAAAACGTTCATGAAACTGAGTTTTCTGTCCACTGCCTGTCAAAAGCAGCTGAAAAAACGGCCGTTTTTTGGCGCGTTTTTCATTTTTTGGAGCGTTTTTTCGTTTTTTGAAGTGTTTTTTGGAGCGTCTTTGCTCTGCTTTTTAACCCCTTCCCGACATAGGGCGTATGGATACGCCCTAGCGGGAAGTGACTTCCCGCAAATGGACGTGATCCATACGCCTGGCGATCGCGCGGGTTTGCGGGCGAGCCACGCACGATCGCAACATGGGACCAGCGGTAAATTACCGCTGGCCGCATGCCGAAATCACCCCGGCCGGAGGGGGCTCCGCCGCGGGTGATTACCGCTTCATTACCGCAGCCTGTCATGGCCGCGTAATAAAGCCGCGGGCAGGAGGAGTGAGCTCCTCCTGCCTGTTTCCCGTCGGCTGCCGCACTGTAGTGCGGGACCGATCCCCTGTCTGATGATCCTGGGAAGTAAACGGCATTCCCGGGTCATCTGTGACGTCCCCATCCCGCAATGCATTGTGGGCATGGTGACAGGCGTTGTCATGGCAACCAGTACACAGTACTGATATGTGCACTGGTCTGCATTCTAACAGCAATCTGATGTTTGCTTTTTTAGAAGATAAAGTGAAAAAAATGTGAAAAAAGTAAAAATAAATGTCAAAAGTAAAAAAAAATTTAAAACACAAACACAAAAAATAAAATAAAAACACGTACAACCGCCCTTTTCCCCTTTACAAACGCCAATTCGCCCAAAAAAGATCAAAAATAAATAAAGTACCCAATTTGGTATCGCCGCGTGGTAACGACCCCCCCGAAAAATTTCTGTCATTTTAAATTAACCCGTACGGTGAACGCCATAAAAAACAAAAACAAAAAAACAGTCACAAAATTGCGATTTTTTACATCCTGCAGCACATAAAAATTAAATAAAAAGCCGATCAAAAATTCCATATAGACGCCAAAGTTGTCCCAATTTTAAAACTTCAGTTCACCCCGAAAAAAAAAAAGTCCTTACACGTCTCTGTTATGGAAAATAAGAAAGTTATGGCTCTCAGAAGACAGCGATGCATAAATATTATTTAACAAAATAAAAACACTTTTTTTTTTTTTTAAAGTGCTTCAAAATTTAAAAAACTATATAAATAGGGTATCGCCATAATCGTATCGACCCAGAGAGTAAAGCTAACTGGTCATGGATACTGCCAGTGAGCGCTGTTAAAAATAAAATAAAAAAAACACTACTAGAATTGCAGTATTTTCTTCACCTGCCTTCCAAAAAACGGTTTTAAAAAAACTGATCAAAAATTCTTGTCCCCAAAAAATTATACCAATAAAAACTTTCACTCTTCCCGCAAAAAACAAGCCCTACACAGCTCCGTACACAGAAAATAAAAAATTATGGTCTGCTTTTTGGCGATGCAAAAAGTGTTTTCTTTTTTAATAAAGTGTTTATATTGTGTAAAAGCAGTAAAACATAAAAAATATACAAATTGGATATCGCTGTAATCGTATCGATCTGATGAGTAATACTAGTATGTCAGTTATATGCACGGTGACGCTGTTAAAAAATAAAAAAAAAAAAACACTACCAGGAATGCTGTATTTTGTTCAAAATTGCCTCACAAAAACCTTAATAAAAAGTGATCAAAGCGGCATATGCCCCCATAATTTGGGACTAATAAAAACATCAACTCAAACCCACAAAAAAACAAGCCAGAATCATCTCCGTATACAGAAAAAATGAAAACGTTATGGCTATCAGAACAGGGAAAAACATAAAAAACGCAATTTTTTTTTATAGACCTATTTCTATTGTGTAAAAAAAAATAAAACATAAAAAAACTATATAAAATCTATACCATTGCAATTGTACCCACCCCATAGTAAAGATATCTGTCATTTACACTGCACGGGGGAACCTGTTAAAAATTTAAGCTCAAAAAAACAATGGCGGAATTGGGGTTTTCCCCTCATTTTCCCTAGCCCAATGCAAAAAAAAAGCAACTTTGGGAACACCTGTGCACCCAAAATGTACAATACACCCCGAGATGAGATCTATGAGGTGTGCTGAATCCAAAATAGGTTGACTTATGGAAGGTTTCACCTGTTTGGTACTTTGGGGCTTTGTAAATATGACATGGCCCCCACCAAAATCTGCATTCCGAAAGCCAAGTAGCGCTCCCTCCCTTATACCCGGGCCCTGCGCCCAAACAGCAGATTAAAACCCAATGTAGGGTATTGCCGAACTTGGAAGAAATTGCGTAACAAGGTTTTGGGTCCTTTTTTTACCAGGATTCCTTGTAAAAATTAAACATTTTTTAGCTAAAATTGCAGATTATTGGAAAAAAAAATTGTTTACATTTTCACAGCCCAACGCTAAAATTTTTTGTGACACACCTGTGGGGTCGATATGCTCACTACACCCTGGAAAATATTCCTTAAGGGGTGTAGTTCCAATATGGGGGTATTTTTAGGGGCGTTTATTAAGTTTTGGAACCTTAGGGTGTCCGCAAACCTGAAATGGCCCCTAAATAAAATGGTAATGAAAATGAGACTCCAGAGTCCAGTAGGTGCTCCTCCTATTCTGGGGTTGTGGTTGAGCCAAATAATGCACTAGGGCCAAATTTTGGGGTATCTCTGAAACGGCAGAATCTGGTGGATCAATATTAATTTGCATTTCCCTGATCACATTTACCGTATTCTTGTGAACAATGTATAAAAATTTTAAAATCTGCCAAAAAAAGTGAAATTTTGAAATTTCACTCCACTTTTGCTTTAATTCCTGTGAAACACCTAATGGGTTAATAAACTTTCCTAAATGCGGTTTTGAATACTTTAAGGGGTGTAGTTTCTTAGATGAGGGCATTTATGGGGGTATCTAACATACAGGCCAATCAAAATCACGTTAGAACTGGACTGGTTCTCTAAAAAATGTATATTGAAAATTTTGTTGAAAATTTGAAAATTACTACTAAATTTCTAAGCCCCCCTAATGTCGTAAAAAAAAAAAAAGGCATTTAAAAAAAATGATGCCAAATACAGCAGACATAGGTAGATGCCAGTTATAAACTTTTTGAGTGGAATAACTATCTGTGTTACATGCAGAATTTTTGAAGTTTAAAATTGGGTAAATTTTTACAATTTTTCAAGATTTTTTGATTTTTTTCACAAATAAACAAACATTTTTTGGACCAAAATTTCTTACCATCTTAAAGCACAATGTGTCACGAGAAAACATTCTGAACACATGGTAGGTTAAAGTGTCAAAAAGTTATTTCACATAAAGTGACACATGACAGATTTCAAAATAGGGCTCTGTCAGAGTGGCATAAACTGGCTCCGGCGGGAAGGGGTTAATGTATGCACAAATTAAGCATTGGGTGTAAATACTCCCTACAGGCGGAGTTAAAATGTTAAGTAGTCACTTCCTTTAGATCCCCTGTAGCCATTTGGGGCACATTGTCCTTTGTGTGCTGCTGCGTGCACTCTTTATTAAATTTTGCACCAGATTCTTGCACCAAAAACCACAAAAACCCACATTATCTTTCCATACAGCAAGATAACTGTATTAACGTCAAAATCTGTAAAGAAAAGGATTTTAGCGCCAAAATCCAAAAAAACGCATTATTGCGCCAAATTCCATAAAAGAAAACCTATTTTTAGTGTCAGAAGCAAGATCACTTTATTGGTGCCAAAATTTTTTAAGATATTGATCTTAGCGGCGAAATCCGTAAAAAAAACGGATTCTGGCACCGAAATCTGTAAAAAACGTATTTTTAGCGCCAGAAGCGAGATAACTTTATTAGCACCAAAATATGTTAAGAAAAGGATTTTAGCACCAAAAATCCGTAAAAAAAGTTTTTTGCGACAAAATCCGTAAAAAGAAACGTATTTTTGGCGTCAGAGGCGAGATAACGTTATTTGTGGCAAAATCTTTAAAAAAATTTATTTTAGTGCCAGAAAATGTAAAAAAAACGTATTCTTGCGCCAAAATCCGTAAAAAAAACATTTTTGGCGTCAGAAGCAAGATAACGTTATTAGCGCCAAAATCTGTAAAAAAAAATATTTTAGTACCAAAAACTTAAAAAAACGGATTCTTGCGCCAAAATCCGTTAAAAAAACTTATTTTGGCGTCAGAAGCTAGATAACGTTGTTAGCGCCAAAATCTGTAAAAAAAATTATTTTAGTGCCAAAAAACATAAAAACCGGATTATTGCGCCAAAATCCGTAAAAAAAGCGTATTTTTGGCGTCAGAGGCGAGATAACGTTATTAGCACCAAAATCTGTAAAAAAAATTATTTTAGTGCCAAAAAACGGATTCTTGCGCCAAAATCCGTAAAAAAATGCATTTTTTGACGTCAGAAGCGAGATATGTTATTAGCGCCAAAATATGTTAAAGAAAAGGATTTTAACACCAAAATCCGTAAAAAAATGCATTTTTTGGCGTCAGAAGCGAGATAACGTTATTAGCGCCAAAATCTGTAGAAAAAATGATTTTAGTGCCAAAAAACGTAAAAAATCGGATTCTTGCACCAAAATCCGTAAAAAACTTATTTTTGGCGTCAGAAGCGAGATAACGTTATTAGAGCCAAAATCTGTAAAAAAAAATATTTTAGTGCTAAAAACTTAAAAAAACGGATTCTTGCGCCAAAATCCGTAAAAAAAAACCGTATTTCTGGCGTCAGAAGCGAGATAACGTTATTAGCGCCAAAATCTGTTAAGAAAAGGATTTTAACACCAAAATCCGTAAAAAAAAGTATTTCTGGCGTCAGAAGCGAGATAACTTTATTAGTGCCAAAGTATGTTAAGAAAAGGATTTTAACACCAAAATCCGTAAAAAAACGGATTCTGGTGGCAAAATCTGTAAAAAAAAAGTATTTTTAGCGAAAAAAATATGAATTGCGCAAAAATCGTTAGCGGCCAAAGCATGATCATTTTATTACAACGGTACAAAAAGGACACATCAGACACTTGTATGCAAATTTGATCAGGGTATAACCTTTGTTACCACCCATTATAGGTGTAGCTTGGGTCTCCTGGGAGGGTTTTCATTGAAAAATCGCGGCAAAAAACGCGCCAAAAGACGTCCGGCGCCTTCCATAGACTCCTGTAGTAAATTTTCTGCCGGCTTGGCGTTTTTTAGAGCATGTTGCAAGATACGACCAGTAAAAAAACGAGCAAAAAAAAAGAAGCTCAGTGTAGACAGCAGGAGGTTTTTTACAATGAGTCAATGGAGAGGATTACAGTCGTTTTTCCAGCGTTTTTAGAAAACGAAAAACACTGAAAAAAAAACTGACGTTTTTCTGTGCAGTGTAGACATAGCCTAAAGGTACACATACGGTTCACAATAAAACAAGTATATACTTTATAAATAATTAATAGTGGGCCTTGTTCTGTGAAGTTTGCTGTAGTCCTTGAGAATTTCAGTTTCTGTGTTTGTATAGTTTTCTGCTGTGTTCTGCCTAAGGAGTCTCTGGGTTCTATAGCCACTTACTGTGCCAGGGTAAGTTGTAGCTTAGGGATATCTTTAGAGTTAATCTGTGGAAAAGAATAGAGTCAGAAGGGTTTTGGTGTCAGGGTCAGATGTCAGGGACAGGTTTAGGGGACGATTTAGGGACAGTAAGATTTGCCGTACTGAAGCTATAAATGTGTAGCTTCGTACAGTTGTAGTGCGTCCCGCCTCCTGCACGTCCCCCCCTTCTCAGGTGCATTGCAAAGTGCCGCGGGCAGGGGCGTTGCTAGGGTCCCAATACATCCGGGGCCCGGGCCCTTTGGTTATGCTCACACAGCTTATTGCGGCGAGTATGGTACACACCGCAATACGCTGTGTGTTTTGGAACCACGCGCTGCTCCCCCTGTGCATACAATTTGACATGTAATCCATGGCTCTCTAGGAGAGCTATGAATTGCCGTAATTGCGGTACGAATGTCTGCCGTATTAAAGCGCAAATACGCGGAGAAATGCGCCCCGCAATTTACGCAGTGTGAACATATATTCATACATACACACACACTCAGACACACACTCAGACACACACTCAGACACACTCAGACACACACACACACACTCAGACACACACACGCACTCAGACACACACACGCACTCAGACACACACACGCACTCAGACAGACACACACAATCAGACACACACACTCAGACACACACACACACTCAGACACACACACACTCAGACACACACACTCAGACACACTCAGACACACACACACTCAGACACACACACTCAGACACACACACGCACTCAGACAGACATACACGCACTCAGACAGACATACACGCACTCAGACAGACACACACACACACTCAGACACACACACACACTCAGACACACACACTCAGACAGACACACACACACACACACTCAGACACACACACACAATCAGACACACACACACACTCAGACAGACACACACACACACACAGACACACACAATCAGACACACACACACACAATCAGACACCCCACACTCAGACACACACTCAGACACACTCCCAGACACACAAACACACACTCAGCCCACCCCCACACACACTTCAAACTCAGACACCACACTCAGACACACTCAGAACACACACTCAGACACACTCAGCCCACACAAAACACTCAGACTCAGACCCCGCACACTCAGACTCAGACACACACTCAGACACACACACACACACACTCAGACACACACACTCAGACACACACACACACACTCAGACACACACACACACACTCAGACACACACACACACTCAGACACACACACACACACTCAGACACACACACACACACTCAGACACACACACACTCAGACTCAGACACACACACTCAGACACACTCAGACACACACACTCAGACACACTCAGACACACACACACACTCAGACTCAGACACACACACTCAGACTCAGACACACACACTCAGACACACACACACACTCAGACACACACACACAATAAGACTCTCACAAACACTCAGACACACACACACACACTCAGACACACACACACACACACACCACACTCAGACACAGACACACACCACACTCAGACACACACACTCAGACACACACACACACACCACACTCAGACAACCAGAAACACCACACTCAGACACACAAAACACTCAGACACCCCACAACCATCGGGACACTCACACACACTCAGACACTCACACACACACAAACACACACACACAACCACACCACACACACAAACCTCAGACACACACACACACACTCAGACACCACACACTCAGACACTCACACACACTCAGACACACACACACACACACACACACACACACACACACTCAGTACAGTTTACATTCATGAAGATATTGCTGTTTCCCTCCTATTACACTCCATAGTCCTGGTCCCTACAGGGAGGCTCCTCACTCACTAGAGACCTGCAGGATGTGTGTACCTGTGGGAGCTGCTGAAGCCATGAGGGCAGGACACTGCAGCTGCAGGAGATGGGAGCAGAGGTGACAGCAGGGGGCGGAGCCTCTCACTGCCAGACACTGTGCTGTGCCCTGGATCTTCCTGCCTCTGGCAGTGTGAGCAGCCGGCGCCCCTCCTCAGCCCCGTCACCTCCTGCAGTCGCCTCCCTCCCTCCCTGCACCTAGCAACCATCCTGGCTGTGAGGTGCGTCCAAAAGCAGGACACAACAGCTCCATAGAACGTTCGGGTGTGCAGGCCCGCAAGCCTGGAGCCGGCGGTCTGAGACTCGGGGCACAGGCTTTTTTTCGGGCTTGTTCCCCCGAAAAACCTCCCCTAG
>JAODAL010080655.1:0-12165 GCA_025379985.1 Phyllomedusa bahiana | reverse complement strand
AGAACAAAACCCTTTAGTGTTTGTGCAATGCTAGAAAAAGGGGAGGAGATAGAAGTTGCTGGAACCACTGTTGGGGAGTGGATTTGGGTAGTTTAGGGTCCTATGAGACAGAGTGAAGGACAAGAAGAAGGGGAGAGACAGTAAAGACAAAAATCCTGTGTGCATGCTGCAGCCAATGCACACCATTGAAGATAACAGCCAGCAATCACAGTCAGGAGTGAAGGATAGGGACTGGTGAACCCTCAGGTAACTGTGAGTTTTATTTACCCCCTGTTAGCAGTTAAACTGTGTGAAATGCCAGGAGCCATTTGCATTGCTGTTATCATTGATGTTTACTGAAGTTATGAAGGGAGAAGGGGACTTGAAAAAAGGGCCTGTTAAAACTGCCCTACAGTGGAACCTGTTAAACCTTTAATGTGTGCTGTGAAGAGAATAATAACAAGGGCCCAACTCACTGCAAACCCCCCCCGTTCCCTCAGAATCCTAAAGAACTTCTTCATACCCCACGCTGCAACCCGATCACAGCGGCGTGTGGATAACAAAATACTCAGCACCAGAAGAATATTGCCTGGTATAATCACAGCTTAAATACAAAAGAAAGTCAAAATAAGTGTGCAGACTTGTAAAATAAAATAGACATTAAGTCAACAGAAGTTTGTAAACTTGTGGACATTGTACCAGAAAAATATGGTCTTGTATAATCACAGAAGGAAACATTATGTCCTAGGCGTATGCTTAAGATACAAAAGGAGGAATGCAAGCTTTGTATAAGCAAAGTTTGAGATCCATATTTAATCTGAATGTGAGATTCACTATAATATTTCTCAAATAGTCATTAATTCTACTAGAGCTACAGCGAGTGCTCAGCAGAGGCTGTCACATGGTATGGCCGGCTGTATCTTCCGCCCCTGAGGAGTCTTTTGGAACATTTCCCTCTTCCCATCCATTTTTGACCTTTGTGTATCAGGACAAATGAGCGAGTGCTCAGTGGTGGCTGTCTCACGGCATGGCCGGCTGTATCCTCTGCCCCTGAGAGGGGCTTATAGCACATTCCCACCTTCCCATTAATTTTTGGCCTATCTGTATCAAGAGAGATGAGCAAGCGTTCGGCGGAGGCTGTCACACAGTGTGGACGGCTGTATCTCCTGCCCCTGAGGGAGCCATATGGAGCTTCCCCATCTACTTCTTGCCTACCTGTGTGTCAGGACAGATGGGCGAGTGCTTGGTAGCAGCTGTCTCATTAGTTGGCCGTTCTTATCCTCCATCCCTGAGGGGGGCTTACATCACATTCCCCTCTTCTCATCCATTTTTGGCCTATCCGTATCAGGACAGATGAGTGAGTGCTCGGTGGCGGCTATCTCACGGGTCGGCCAGCTGTATCCAGCCTCTGAGGGTGGCTAGTAGCACATTCCCCTCTTCTCATCCATTTTTGGCCTATCTGTATCAGGACAGATGAGTGAGTGCTCGGTGGCAGCTATCACAGGGTACAGCCGTCTGTATCCTCTGCCTCTGATGAGGGCTTATGGCAAATTCGCTTCCTCTCATCCACGTCCGGGCTATATGCATCAGGACAGATGAGCGAGTGCTCGGTGGTGGCTTTCTCACGGGTCGGCCACCTGTATCCTGCCTCTGAGGGTGGCTAGTAGCACATTCCCCTCTTCCCATCCACTTCTGTGCTATCTTTATGAGGAGAGGAAGAATTGCATGGCGTTGGCTGTAGCATGATGGGACTGGCTGTATCCCTTGCTCCTGGGGAGGGCTTCAGGCCCCCTCTTCCCATCCACTTCCGGTCTATCTCTACCAGGAGAGAGCAGTGAGTGCACAGTGGTGGCTGTCACATGGTCCCCACTTTCCCGCTTTTAGCTCCAGACGTTGCCCCGTCCTCACACAGAAGTGAAAACTTCAACATTATTACAGACTTGATGGAAACCGAACGTCACAAAATAAAATAAAATCATTATCAAAAGTGAAATGTGGTCATTAATGGCTGAGATGGAAAATTAGTGCAGCGGGGGGGAGAGATGGCGCCTTCACTGTGTGAGGAGCAGCGAGGGTCGAGCCGCCCGGTGCCCACAGCATCACCTCGTGTCTTTAAACAATTCCTCACCGTCCTAATTTATGCATCCTCGCCAATGAGAGCACGCCATGTGCGGCGCGGAGCTGTCTCTTTGCAGTCTGTTCACACTCTGAGGCCGCCGCTGGAGTCTGCTTCATGATTCACTGACTCGGATTTCCTGTAGAGCGGACATCATGTCTGCTAGGCCCCAGACAGCTCTCCATCCATTTTAGCTTGTGCCGGGCAAACCAGACACCAAAGCCGGGGAATGTCAGGAGCCTGATGCCCAACAAGAGATTAGCACGTTCTGCATTGCACCAACTCCGGCTGATGAGCGGCAACAGGAGAGAGATGAGAAGAAGCCTCCTGCGAGACGCCGCTAATGACCAGGTCAATAACTCAGCGGCGTCGGCATCAGACTTCAGGCCTGTCAGGGAGACGCCGCCGACGCCTTCAGCTTCTCTTAAATTATTTAATCTGTTTCTTTAAAGAGGAGAATAAAAGTTTCTTGTCAGGAGAAAAGCTTTAAACCGATGGCGGAAAACGAAAAATTAACCTGCCTGGAAGAGGCAACGTCAGGAGTGGAGAGAAGTCCAAGACAATGGGAGCGAGAGCCGGGGCCGACTCACATCACCTGCCTGGAAGAGGCAACGTCAGGGGATGAGACAAGTCCAAGACAATGGGGGCGAGAGCCGGGGCCGACCCACATCATCTGCCTGGAAGAGAGCAGCGTCAGGAGATGAGACAAGTCCAAGACAATGGGGGCGAGAGCCGGGGCCGACCCACATCATCTGCCTGGAAGAGAGCAGCGTCAGGAGATGAGACAAGTCCAAGACAATGGGGGCGGAGCGGGGCCGAACCACATCACCTGCTGGAAGGGGAGCAGCTTCAGGGTGGAGAAAGTCAAGCCCAATGGGGCAAGAGCGGGGCCGACTCGCATCTCCTGCCTGGAAGTGAGTAGCGGCAGGAGTGGAGACAAGTCCAAGACAATGGGGGCGAGAGCCGGGGCCGACTCCATCACCTGCCTGGAAGAGAGCAGCGTCAGGAGTGAGACAAGTCCAAGACAATGGGAGCGAGAGCCGGGGCCGACTCAAAATCACCTCCTGGAAGAGCAACGTAGGGGATGAGACAGTCCAAGACAATGGGGGCGAGAGCCGGGGGCCGGACCCACATCTCTCCCTGGAAGAGAGCAGCGTCAGGGGAGATGAAAACAAGTCCAAGACAAATGGGAGAAAAGAGCCGGGGCCGACTCACATCACCGGGCCTGGAAGAGGCAACGTCAGGGGAGGGAGACAAGTCCAAGACATGGGGCGAGAGCCGGGGGCGATCACATCACTGCTGGAAGAGGCAAGGGTCAGGGGATGAGAAAAGTCCAAGCAATGGGGGCGGGAGCCGGGCCGACCACATCATCTGCCTGGAAGAGAGGCGCAGGGAGGACAATCCAAGCATGGGAGCGAGGCCGGGGGGGGTCACATACCTGCCTGGAAGAGAAGCGCGCAGGAGTGGAGACAAGTCCAAGACAATGGGGGCGAGAGCCGGGGCCGACCCACATCATCTGCCTGGAAGAGAGCAACGTCAGGGGATGAGACAAGTCCAAGACAATGGGGGCGAGAGCCGGGGCCGAACCCACATCAACCTGCCTGGAAAAAGAGCAGCTTCAGGGTGTGGAAAAGGGTCCAGACAATGGGGGCAAGGCCGGGCCGACTCGAATCACTGCCGGGAAAGGGAGACAGTGTAAGGATGGAGACAAGTCCAAGCATGGGGGCGAGAGCGGGCCGACTCAACATCACCTGCCGGGGAAGAGAGCAGCGTCAGGAGTGGAGACAAGTCCAAGACAATGGGAGCGAGAGTCGGGGCCGACTCACATCACCTGCCTGGAAGAGAGCAGCGTCAGGAGTGGAGACAAGTCCAAGACAATGGGAGCGAGAGTCGGGGCCGACTCACATCACCTGCCTGGAAGAGAGCAGCGTAAGGAGTGGAGACAAGTCCAAGCCAATGGGTGGGCGAGTCGGGTCCGCCTCACATCACCTGCCTGGAAGAGAGCAGCGTCAGGAGTGGAGACAAGTCCAAGACAATGGAGGCGAGAGTCGGGGCCGACTCACAACACATGCCTGGAAGAGAGCAGAGTCAGGAGTGGAGACAAGTCCAAGACAATGGGGGCGAGAGCCGGGGCCGTCTCACATCACCTGCCTGGAAGAGAGCAGCGTCAGGAGTGGAGACATGTCCAAGACAATGGAGGCGAGAGTCGGGGCCGATTCCATCACCTGCCTGGAAGAGAGCAGCGTCAGGAGTGGAGACAAGTCCAAGACAATGGGAGCCAGAGCCGGGGCCGACACACATCACCTGCCTGGAAGAGAGCAGCGTCAGGAGTGGAGACAAGTCCAAGACAATGGAGGGGGAGAGCCGGGGCGACCACATTCACCTGCCTGGAAGGAGAGCAACGTAAAGGAGTGGAGACAAGTCAAGACAATGGGGGGGGGGGGCGAGAGCCGGGGCCGACTCCATCACCTGCCTGGAAGAGAGCAGCGTCAGGAGATGAGACAAGTCCAAGACAATGGGGGCGAGAGCCGGGGCCGACTCACATCACCTGCCTGGAAGAGAGCAGCGTCAGGAGATGAGACAAGTCCAAGACAATGGGGGCGAGAGCCGGGGCCGACTCACATCACCTGCCTGGAAGAGGCAACGTCAGGGGATGAGACAAGTCCAAGACAATGGGGGCGAGAGCCGGGGCCGACCCACAACATCAGCCTGGAAGCGAGCAGCGTCAGGAGTGGAGACAAGTCCAAGACAATGGGAGCGAGAGCTGGGGCCGACTCACATCACCTGCCTGGAAGAGAGCAGTGTCAGGAGTGGAGACAAGTCCAAGACAATGGGAGCGAGAGTCGGTTCCGACTCACATCACCTGCCTGGAAGAGAGCAGCGTCAGGAGATGAGACAAGTCCAAGACAATGGGGGCGAGAGCCGGGGCCGACTCACATCACCTGCCTGGAAGAGAGCAGCGTCAGGAGTGGAGACAAGTCCAAGACAATGGGAGCAAGAGCCGGGGCCGACTCACATCATCTGCCTGGAAGAGAGCAGCGTCAGGAGATGAGACAAGTCCAAGACAATGGGGGCGAGAGCCGGGGCCGACTCACATCAACTGCCTGGAAGAGACAGCGTCAGGAGTGGAGACAAGTCCAAGACAATGGGGGCGAGAGCCGGGCCGACCCCACATCACCTGCCTAAGAGGCAGCGTCAGGAGGGGGAGACAGCCAAGAAAAATGGGGGCGTGTGCCGGGGCGGACCCACATCATCTGCCTGGAAGAGAGCAGCGTCAGGAGATGAGACAAGTCCAAGACAATGGGAGCGAGAGCCAGGGCCGACTCACATCACCTGCCTGGAAGAGAGGCAAGCGTTTCATGGGGAGGATTTGAGGGGGGGGGGGGGGGGGGGGGGAAACAAAAGTCCAAGGGGAACCCCCAAAATGGGGGGGGGGCGGTAGGAAAAAGGCGGGGGGCCGGGGGGACCTCCACTAATCAAAAAAAAAAAAAAAACTTGGCTTGGGAAAGGGAGGAGGCAGGGGGCGTTTCAGGGGGGGAGGATTTTGGAAGACAAGTTCCCAAGGGGGGGGGGGGAACAATGGGGGGCGAGGAGTCGGGGCCGATCACCATTCACTGCCTGGGGAAGGGAGGAGCAAGCGGGGTCCAGGGAAGGATGAGAACAAGTCCAAGGCACAAAATGGGGGGCGGGCCGAGAGCTTGGGGCCGGGCCTCACAAATCACATTGCCTGGGAAGGAAGGGAAGCAGCGTCCAGGGAGTTTTGAGTGGGGGGGGGGACCAAGTCCCCAAGGGGGGGGACACAAATTTGGGGGCACGAAGAAGGTAGGGACGAACTCAAACATCCAAAACCCTGCTGAAAGAGGGAGGGGGGGGGCAAGCGTTTTCCTGGTGGGATTGAGGGGGGACACAGTCCCAAAAGGGGGGGGGGACATTGGGGGGCGAGGGAGGCCGGGGGCCGGAACCCCATTCAACCCTGCCTGGGGGGAAGGAGGGGAAGCAACGTTTCAGGAAAAAGATGGATGAGGAGGGGGAAACCAAGTTCCAAAAAGGGGGGGGGGGGGGGGGGGGGGGAACAATGGGGGGCGAAAGGGGAGGACCGGGGACGTGGGGACTACATCACCTGGGAAAGGACTCAGGGGTAGCGGACCGCCCGGGGAGGGGAGCCCCCGAAAAAAGCTGAGGCCTTTGCCACTGTGTCCTTGTAAAAAAAACGGGGGATGGGGGGAAACCCATAGTGGCCAAAAAAATTATGTCGGGGGGGGACTTGGGCCACATCCGAGTCATTGCTCTGTTTATTTGGGGGGAAAAAAAAAAATGTATTTTTATTCTTTTTTTAAATAGGGGGAAAAATCACTTTCCACCAAAAAAATACTGAAGGGGGCTTTACCCCACAATGGGGAGGGGCAATAGGTTTAATAATAAAAAACAAAAGGGGGGAATATTTTTCCCTCATACAATTTATTGCTGTTTTGATTTTTCTTTCACTTTAAAACATTGTAAGGGAGCGTTTTCCTTATCTCCTGGCTTTCTGTAACACAAGCTTTTTCCTGGATTTAACTGGAACCTTTTTCTTCTTCTCTCCACTCTCAGCAGTGGGTCGGGGGGATGTGATGGTCCCCCACCCCCCTTTGCTTGTGTTTTTATCACCTTTCTCCTCTTAGGCAGTTTGGGGTCCAGGAATTGGGTTGGATTGGTTCACCTTCCCTGCTGTGTCTTATCTCCTCTCTCTTTCCTTCTAGGAAGTGGTTCGGGGGGGAATGGCTGATGGGTCACTCCCCTTTGGCTGGTGGTTATTATTTCCTCTCTGCTCTAGCCATTCGTGGTCGGGGTGGGGTTGATTGTTCACTCCCTTTGCTGGTGTCTTTACCTCCTCCTCCTCCTCTAGGGCAGTGGGTTCTGGGGGATGGGTGATTGGTCCACTTCCCTTTATTGGCCTGTGTTTTCTTAATTTTCCTCATCCTCCTCAAGCCGTGGGTCCCAAGGGATTGGTGATGTCACTCCCTGCTGTTTGGTCTTATCTTCCTCTCCTTTTCCTCTAAGCCAGTGGTTGGGGATGGTTTGATTTGTCCCCCCCACTCCCTGCTCGGGTTGTTCCTTATTCCCTTTTCTTGGGCATATATCAAGGTGGTTCAGGGGGGAATTTTGGTGTAGGGTAATCCTGGCTAGTGTCTTAAGCCTTCCTCTTCTCCTCTAGCAGTTGGATTTCGATAGATGGTTGAATTTGGTCACTTTCCCCTTTTGGGGCAGTGGTTTCTTTAATTCTTTCCTCCCTTTACTCTAAGGCAGTTTGTTTCGGGGGATGGTTGATGTACACTCCCTGGCTGTGGGGTCTTAATTTTTATCCTTCTAGCAGTTGGGTCGGGATGGTTTTTGGATGTCAACTCCATGCTGTGTCTTAAATCTCCTCCCTCCTTCTTAGCCAGTTGTAGGGGGGATGGTTGATTGTTACTTCCACTGCTGTGTCTTTTCTTTCCTTTCTTTCCTTTCTCTTTAGGCAAAAATGGGTCAGGATGGTTGATGTTCACTCCCCTTTGTTGTGGGTTTATTCTCCTCTCTCCTCTTAAAAACAAGTGGGTCCAAGGTGGTTGGATGTTCAATCCCTGCTGTGTCCTTATTCTTCCTCTCTCTGCCTCTTTAGCAGTGGTTTCAGGGGGGATTGGTGGAATGTTCCAATCTCCCTGGCTGTTGTTCTTATTCCTTTCCCTTACTCTTAGCCTATAGGCAGTTGGTCACGGGGTTGGTGATGGTCAAACTTTCCCTGCTGGTTGTCTTAAATCAATCTTCTCTTCCTTTCTTCTAGGCAGCGTGGTCAGCGGGGATGGTGATTTCAATTTCCCCTGCTGTGGTACTTATCTTCCGCTCTCTGCTTTTTTTAGGCAGTGGGGTTCCAGGTTGGTTTGATGTCACTCACCTTGCGGTGTTTTTTAATCTTCTTTTTTTCCTCCTCTTAGCAAGTTGGGTTTTTTTTCAGTACTTTGGTGGATGGGTCACTCCTTGCCTTGTGGGGTCTTATCTCCTCCTCTCCTCTTAGGGGGCTAGTGGCTGGGGATTGGGTGATTTGTTTCATTCCCGCATGTGTGTTCTTTTATCTTCCCCTCTATCCAACTAGCCAGTGGTTTCAGGGGATGGTTTTGATGGGGTCACTTCCCCTTTGCTGTGTCTTTAAAATTCTTTCCTTTTCTCTCTAAGGCCAGTGGTTCAGGGCTGGTGGGAATTGTTCCACTTTCCCTCAGTGTTTCTTTTAAATCTCCTCTCTCCTCGTAGCCAGTGGGGTCGGGTTGGGTGATGTTTTTCACACTCCCTTTTGGGGGCTGTGTCGTATCTTCCATCTCTTTTCCTCACTAGCCCCAGTTTTGGGTCAGGGGGGATTTGGTGGGAATTGTTTTCACTCTCTGCTTGGTGTCTTTAAGATCTCCTCTCCTCTAGCAGGGTTGGTTCGGGATGGTTTGATGGTCCCATCCCTTGCTTTGTGTTCTTTTTTCTCCTCTCTTTCTTCTCTTGGCAGTGGGTCAGGAATGGTTTTGATGTCACTCCCTTGCTGTGGGTCACCTTTTATCCTCTCTCTCTCTAAGCAGGTTTGGTCGGATTGGTTGATGTTCACCTCTTCTTGTGTGGGTTTTCTTTATTCTCACTGTCCTCTTAGCAGTGGGTTTTTTTCGGGATGGTTGGGGATGGTAACTCCTTGCTGTGGTTCTTATCTCCTCTTTTTCTCTAAAGCCAGTTGGTCAGGTTTTGGTTGATGTCCAACTCTCTGCTGGGTGTTCTTTAAATCTCCCTAATTATCCTCCTTAAGCAGTGGGGGTTCACAGGGGGGATTGGTGATGGTTATATGTCCACTCACGCTGTGATCTTTATCTTCCTCTATTCCTCTTAGGGCCAGTGGTTTTCAGGGAATCTTTGGTGTTTTTGGGGTCACTCTTGCTGTTGGGTATTCATTTCTTAATCTTTCCTCTTTTTCCTTAGGCAAGTGGTTCAGGATTGGGTGGATGTTTTCCACTTCCCTGCTGTTTTGGTTTCTTTATTTCTCCTCTCTGCTCTTAGGCCAGTTTGGGTTTCAGGTTTGTTTGATGGGTCACTCCATTGCTGTGGGTTTTCTTATCTACCTCTCTCCTCTTGGGCAGTGGTTTTTTTATTTTTTTTTCAGGGGATGGTTTGGATGGTCACTCCCTTTGGGCTGTTTGGTTTATCCCCTCACTTCTCTCTTAGTGGCAGTTGGGGTTCTGGATGGTGATGTACTCCCCGCGTTGTCTTATCTTTCCCTCTCTTCCTCTAAAGCAAGTGGGGTTTTTTCAGGGGATGGGTGGATGTATTGTTTAAACTCCCCTGGCTGTGTCTTAATCCTCCTTTTCTCATTCCTCTTAAGGAGTGGTCATGGTCTTCCTTCCTTTTGTTCTTTTTACTTCTCGGTCTTGGTTTTTCATCTTCTTTGTTTTTCCCTCTATCGTCTCATTTTTCTGTAATCCTCTTTCCATTTTTGTTAATTTCATAATTCACTTCCCACAGGCCCCTAATAATTTCCCAATGATTTTCTTACCCTTTCTGTTTTTTCTTCTGTTTGCATTGCTGGAGGGCTGCTTGCCACTAAACTTTTTTTTTCCTATTAATTCCAAGGAAAGTTCAGATCGGGTTTTTCTTACTTGCGGGGGGTCTTTGGGAACGCGGGGCTTTTTTGATTTCAAAAAAATTCCCAAGATGTGGGGGGTGTGCTGAAAAATAAAGCTTGCCGGCCAGTTGTAGAAGGGCCTGTTGCAGTTTTTTAGGGGAATGAAAAAGTTGTTTTCGGGGGAGTTGCGCCTTTTTTTTTTTTGCAATTCCGCTCCCTCCGCTTGGCCTCCGCTCCCTTCGCTGGCCTCCCGCTCCCTTCAGCTCCTCCGGCTCTCTTCCGCTCTTCTACGCCCCTCCACTCCCCTCGCATCTCTCCGATCCCCTTCCAAACTCCCTCCGCTGCCTTTTCCCGGCTCCCCTCACCCGGGCCTTTTTTTCTCCGTTCCTTTTCCTTCTCCATCCAGCTTCCCTCTGCTACCTCCGCTCCCTCTTTGCTCCTTTTCCCGCCTTTCCCCTCCTGGCTCTCCCTTCCCTCTCCCTTCTGCTGGCCCTCCGCTGCCTCCGCTCCCTCCGCTGCCTCAGCTCCCTCCGCTCCCTCCGCTGCCCTCCGCTGCCTCCGCTCCCTCCGCTCCCTGCACTCCCTCCGCTGCCTCCGCTCCCTCCTCTTCCCCTGCACTCCCTCCCCTGCCTCCGCTCCCTCCGCTGCCTCCGCTGCCTCCGCTCCCTCCGCCCCTCACTCCCTCCGCTCCCCGCCCCCTTCTCGTCCTGCACTCCCTCCGCTGCCTCCGCCCCTTTCCCCGCCCCTCCGCTGCCTCCGCTCCCTCCGTTCCCTCCGCTCCCTACACTCCCTCCGCTGCCTCCGCTCCCTCCGCTTCCTCTGCTGCCTCCGCTCCCTCCGCTCCCTCCGCTCCCTCCGCTCACTCCGCTGCCTCCGCTCCCTCCGCTCCCTCCGCTCCCTCCGCTCCCTCCGCTCCCTCCGCTCTCTACGCTCCCTCCACTCCCTCCGCTCTCTCCGCTCCCTCCACTCCCTCCGCTGCCTCCGTCCCCCCATCCGCTTCCCTCCCACCCCCTCCGTCCCCTCCGCTACCTCCGCTCTCTCCCTCCCCCCGCTCCCTGCACTCCCTCCGCTCCCTGCACCGCTCTCTATGCTCCCTCCACTCTCTCCGCTGCCCCCGCTGCCTCCGCTCCCTCCGCTCCACCACTCCCCCCCCGTTTCCCTCCGCTCCCTCCGCTGCCTCCGCTGCCTCCGCTCCCTCCGCTCTACACTCCCTACACTCCCTCCGCTCCCTACACTCCCTACCTCCCTACACTCCCTCCGCTGCCTCCGCTCCCTCCGCTGCCTCCGCTCCCTCCGCTCCCTCCGCTCTCTCCAGTCGTTATCCTGCGTCCAGGAGGCGTCCATCCCCAAACCCACCATCTTCCCCATTTTGTTTGCTCCTCCCTGACGTGCGCTCCCTCCTTGTGATTTGAAGGACCAGCATCCTCCACCCAGTGTTCCCGGCCTATGTTCAGCTCTGATCCTACCTAACCCTGTAAGTCTCCGGCCTGAAAGGTGCTTATTAACTGGCAGTCTTTTTAGTTTTCGCCTCCTTGCGCTTCAGCAGTCGTAACTGTTTTATTTTTTCAGTGACGCGGGTGTGTGAGGCCTCGTTTTATGTGGGAGAAGTTGTTCTTTTGGGGGAAATAGTTTGAGTTCACATATATTATTGCAGAACTTTTTTCCAATTTTTTTTTGTTTTCGTTTTAATAATTTTTTACACCGTTCACATTTCACACTTAATGACTTGTTAGATCAATTCTACAGATTATTATGGTCGTGGATACTGAATATGTGTAGGTTTTTTTGTGTAATGTAGGTGCAATTATTATTTATTACATATTTATTTTCTTATCTTTTTTTACTTTTTTTTTATAATCCTATGAAGGATAATGATTTTATCCTTTTTCCTATACATTTGGTAATGAATTAGCATATTCATGTATACTAATACATTATAATCTGTGTCAGTCTGACACAGGCAGCAGTCAGTGTTGTGTAATAGAACAGATCTCAGCGTGCTCTCCGAGAAATTCCTGCAGATGTATTGATTTATTCATTACAGGCTCCAGTTAGAAGAGACAATTATCGCCACATATTAAGCATTTGACGCTTTGGTCCTTAATCATATATGTCACATAGGAAGAGGAGAGAATGACGTACTTATGGCCGCAGCCGTGTAGTATGGAGCCGGCTCCTACATAGCTGGTACGTACTTCCTTCTCTCCTGTTCCTATGTGACATATATGATTAAAGGGGTTTCGGATCCTCCAAAATGGGTATTTAATCACTTTTCTAAATATATGTAATTAAAAAAATGAAGCCTGTGAGAGCTGAAATCTGGCTTAGATGCCTTTAGTTTCCTGGCTGTTTACAAAAAAAATACCTCCAGGAGCTGATCTGGCCGTTGCTTTGCGTTGTTTGTACTTCTTATCTGATGGGGGAACAGAAGCTTTGAAAGGGGGAGGGAGAACAAGCCTGTGTCTGC
>JAODAL010080654.1:0-12165 GCA_025379985.1 Phyllomedusa bahiana | reverse complement strand
CCAGCAAAAACCCAATTACTGCCCGCGGGGCCCCTTTTAAAATTTTTCAGAAAAAGAAAATCGCGGGGCCGCCTAGGGGGCGTCCCCCAGGGCCGGGCCCGGCCCAGAGAGCCTGAGGGGACCCAGGACGCGGCAGGGTAAGTGGTCGAAATCGGGGGGGCAAAAGCACCCCAACGGCCCGCCCTGGGACCGCGGCGCAAAAACTCGCCCCCCGGGGCCCGGGGGAGCACGGGAAAAAAAATCCACGGGTGCCCCGACCCCGCCCCCGGGCTGCGGGACCACCCTGAAAAACATGCCCCCAAAAAATTAAAATATACTTCTCACCCCACTGAAAAAAAATTTGTGGGGGAGAAATGCCATTAGAACCCATTTTTCTTTTTCCAAAGGGCCAGATTATGGGTTTTTTTTATTCCCCGAAAACATGCCCCCAAAAAAAATTATAAATATGACTTCTCAGCCACTTTTAAAAAATTTGGGTAAAAAGGAAAAAATCCCACTTAAGAACCCACTTTTTCCTGTTCCCCAAAGGAAACCTATTATTGCTGTTCTCCCCAAAGAACCCCCCCAAAAAATTAAAAAATATGATTTTTCAGCCCTTTTTAAAAATTGTAAAGGGAAAACAGGGGCCCCCCAAAACCTTTGACAATGTGAAAAATTTTTAAAGATAAAGGGTGAGTTATTGAATTTGTTTTTTGTCATAAACCCTTTGGGGGCCCTTTTAGTTCCTCAAAAGAAAAAACCGCAAAATGAATGTTTTGGGAATTGAGAAATAAAAATTGCAGTAAAAAAATGATCATTTTAAAAATAAGTTTTTCAAGAGAAACCTTTCTGTTGGAGAGGAATTAAAATTTAGACCAGAAAATTAACCCGGGGGCCCCCCGGAAATTTGGGGGGCCAAAACATCACCAGAGCCCATCCCTTGTTTCCCATCTTGATGTGTAAAACCCGATCCAAAATTTATCTGTGGAAACCCGGATCTTTTTTGTCTGAAAAAATCATCCCCCCTGTGTTTAAAGGCCCTTTTCAGATATGACGCGGGGCTGCGGGGGCAGGACAAACCTCTAGGGGTTTGGCGAGCCAGCTGGGGGCCTTTCTTTCCTTTTTTGGGATACCCAGATTGTCTTTTGGGTCCGGAACAACAAAAAAAAACTGGGTGTTGAGACGCAGATAGTTTTTGAACCATGATTTTAATTTGGTTCGGGGTGTTGTATGTGTGGCCTAAATTGCATGCGTTGGGAGGGGGTTAAAAAAAAATTTTCCCCGGGGTTCCCCCCCTTTGGGTTCTGCCCCCCTTCCCTGCGCGCCTACGGCTACTTGGCCCTACTTCTGTCACGTGGGCTGGCGTTGTTCCACCCGTAAACATTTGAAGAACGTGAAGCAAAAGAAAACAGATGTCTCCTTGATCAATCAGCAAGGTCTCCTTTTTCCTGCATTTTACTCTCTATTTGGGTGGGGGGGGAAAGGGAAATGTGATTTTTTTTTGTACCGGGGGTCCAGGGGGTGGGCCCTCCCAGTAAAATGTTGTTCATTTTTTATGGGCCCTTTTGCGAGATCATGTTGGGGAAAGGGAAAAGGAGCATCCAAGCAATCATGTGAAGATGGAGCCTTTTAGTTTTTTAAGCCCCCTTGGGTTTAAAGGGCACTAGCAAACTTTAAACTTCCTCATCTGGGCCCCAAATTTTAAGCCAACCCTTTTCCAAGGCAGGGACGTCCGGGTGTCTAGGAATACCTCCCCCCTCCACCTCCCCCCCCCCCATTCGGCCACACTTCAAAAAGCCTGACTTGCCTTTAGTTTAAGCACCCCGAGAGCCCAGGTGCCGCCCTTTCATACTCTGGACCCCGAACCATGCCTAATGGGGAAAACCCATAAAATTGAGAAAAATGTCGGGGCCCTTTTGGATTTTTACGGAGGAAAGGCTCCGTTTTTCCCGCATCTGTGTCCCTCTTCCTCCCCCGGCGGGTGGCGGGACCTGATGTTTCCCGGTGTTTTTAAAGATCTTCCGAACAAAAAATCACCACAATGCCCATTCGACAAGGGCATCGTCCCCACGACCATTGTGGGGGGCTTTTTTCAAAACTGGGAAGGGTGCTGCAGAGTCTTTCACCTGCCTCCACTCTCGGGGGCTCAAAAACCCCGAGGGCCCAAATTGCTTGTCAGGGCCCTGTGTCACTTTTATACTGGGTAATGGCATTGGCTGCCCCACAATCACTGGGGCATGTGGAGGGAGGATTTCCCCGCGTGTTTCCAAGTTAAAAATGAACGGTTGACGGGGAAGGGCCGAGCGACGGGTGCAACGCAGCCCCGCGGGCCCAAGCAGGGTGCGGAAACGGGGGGGGGAAGTGCCCAACCCCAGACCTCAAAACCCTTTTTCACAGGCAGGGCCGACCCGGTTTTCTTTAGAAATTTCTGGACGACAAGGGGCCCTGACATGTCCAAAGGGAAGGGGTGTGCTCCAGCCCACCATCTTTAAAGGGGGCCACAATTTTTGCCCGTTATCGCACACCACCCTTTCCTGGCACAAAAGGGTTTTTTCACCCAGCCCCGCGCTCGGTTTTTTTGTTGCGGAGAGCCATCCCCACTCCCGACCTGTGTGTGGAGGTCCCCCAAAGGGAAATTTAAATTTTAACACGGGTGGGGTCTCTGGGCACGTTAAACCACCGAGGACCTTGGGGGAAAGAGCCCTGCACCATCCTGCGGTTTTTTTAAAGAGGTGCGCCGGGGCCCGAGAGCCCCCCGTCACACCAGAGCTTTCCCCCAGCCAATTTAAAATGTCACGGAAAATATAGCGGTTGGCCGTGCTTTCTAGTCCCTGTGTCGGTGGGTTTAGAAAGGACTTTTTGGACACGATGCAACAAAAGCACTTGAAATTTTAGATGGGCACGTGGGCCCGGGCAGGGCAAAAAAAAATGTCTGCTCGGGATCGGTTTTTGGGGGAGGCCCAGGGCCCCTGCGTGGGGGAACCCATCTTTGTCCACCAGAAAGGAAAGGGAACATTTCCAAAAGGGCCCAAAAACCTGGCCGCCGACATTCAGGCTTTTTGGGTTTTGGGGTGGGTTTTTGGGTTTAAATTTTTTCTTCCCGCCTTCCCCAAAATGGAAGACAGAAGGGGGGGGCTGTAGACTGGCCCTGTACGGGGGGGGACAGGTCGTTTAAAAATGGCGGGAAAGGGGAAGGGGTAGGAAAGGGGTTTTCTGGTGGTGTGGTGGTCTCGGGGGACGGTGGGGGCTGAAGCGGAAAGGTGAAACCCTGATCATGACTCTGGGGAAAACAAAGGGCAGCTGAGGAACGCTTGGGGGGTGGCGGAAAGGGGAGGGGGCGGGGACAGAGGGTGTTTTACAGTGGTTTTGGGGGCGGATCGGGCGGCCCTTTTTTTCCCAAATGTTCCCTTCATTTCAACTCATGCTTTTGCTGCTTTTGGGCTAGACAGTTGGGGGTGGTTAACCCCTTAAGGGTTTTGCCTCTACTTTTGCGTTTTCGGAAAGGGGGATATGACATCGCGGGTGAAATCAGGGCTTGCCCCAAAGAAGGGGCCCGGCTTAGAGTCCTGGACCCTTTTTTCGGGATAAGCGATGAGCGGGGTTTTTGCTGACCGTGGCTGGCGGAATCATATCAACGGGTTCCCGGGGGCCCCCCCTCTCCTTTTTGTGGCGGGACCCGTATTGACAAATACCCCACGTCTTCCTCCTCGGGGCCCTGATGAAGCGCTGGGGAATCAAAATTTTGCCGGGGAAAAAACCAGAATGGATCCCCCCCAAAGTCGTCATCATCATCATCAAACACCCCACAGGTGACTTGGTCTCCCGACTTTCTGCATCCAGAAAACTGTGGGCTTTCAAAACAAGGGGCAACTTTCAAGGCGTTTCCGACCCCTGGGATTTTTGCCGTTTTACCGGGTTTCCTTACCTCCTTTATGGATCAAATAATGGGGGGTCGAGCAGACTAATTTATCCTTTGATCTTTTTAACCCTGCCCCCCTTTACCCCAACCGCATTTGCATCAAAAAAGGTCTTCAGAACAATGGATTATCCCCCGTTGTGGGGGACACGAAGTTGACATTTTGGCCCGCTTTATGGGTTTGGGGCGGATGTTGATGATGCTGATGACGACATTTTGGCCGTGGGCTTGGGGAGGGCGAGGAGGTAAATGCAAAATGCGGTTTTCATTAACCACTGGGGGGAAAGAATTTGGGGGGCGTTTTTCTTACTTAGATTCACAGGGCCCCGATCCAGCGATGACAGGCCCGACGGTCCGCAACTGAACGATTTTTTTTCCCTGGGAAAGCGTGTTGTCGCCAGCACTGGAAAGGAAAATTTTTCTGTACTCAAACCCCCATTGCTACCCCCCTCTTTCCGCTTACCACCCGCATTTCCTCCATGTTCGAAAAATAAAAATTTGAGAAGGTAAAGGAATAGTTTTGGAAAGTCTTTATTAAAAAGGGCGGCAAAAAACAAGCTATTCTCAAAACCCCCCTAAACAAAACAAAAATTTCTGGATTCAAATTTAACTGCAAGATGTCTATCAACAAATTTTTGGATGGGGGAAAAAGTGCAAAAAACACGAAAACCCGTTTTGTTTTGTATTTAATTAACGGTATTTTTTGCACCCTTTAAAAAACCCGTGGTGCTATAGAATTGCTGTTTTTTGATTTACGTGAATGCCTTGCGCAATGAACAAAGCTGGGTGCGCAAAAGTCAAAAACAAGTATCTTTTATTTTTTACTATAATACAAGGTAATATATGCACCTTTCAATTCACCTGTGGTGACTATAGAATTGCTGTTTTAAGATTTACGAGGATGCTGCGTCAATGAACAAAGCTGGGTGCGCAAAAGTCAAAAAACACGTATCTGTTATGTTTTCGTATAATACACGGTATTTTTTGCACCTTTCAATTCACCTGTGGTGACTATAGAATTGCTGTTTTAAGATTTACGTGGATGCTGCATCAATGAACAAAGCTGGGTGCGCAAAAGTCAAAAAATACGTATCTGTTATGTTTTAATATAATACACATTATTTTTGGCAATAAACAACCTGTGCTGACTACAAGATTGCTGGATTGTAATTTAACTGCAAGGTGGATATATCAACACAGGTGGAACGGGTAAAATTGAAAATGAACACCTATCTGAATTGTAATACTGATAATAAAAGTGGAGTTTTGCAGCTAACAAAGAGACCTGCAGTTACTAGAAATGATGTGTATCCAATTCAGGCTGCCCAATATCCAGGAAATATTTCAATAGCAAACTGTTAATAATAAAGATCTTGCAGTGCAATGTCTACACTAAGTCTTGGTGAACATTATCCAGTGTTCTTTATAGATAGAGCTTGTCTGTGTTCGCCCGCCGGCCCTCCCTTCCCCCCCGCGACTTTACAGCGGTAGATGCTGCTTTAAAATTCTCTAGCTAACTACATAAAATCTTCAAATCTCTAATCTAACTAAATTGGAAGGATCACAGCTAAGAGTAGAGGTTTCTCTGTGCAGAAATAGACTAATTTCGCTGAGCTGTTTGGCCACAGGCAGAGCGCACGTCATATTCCTATGAGACACTGAGAGACACTAAGGCTGAACAGGAAGGGTTGTTCTATGTTAAAATGAGGTCATGTGATTTTTCCAGCCAATCACAACCATACACATCCCAGTCATGACGTCGCACACACATCTCACCCTGCTCTATTCTGTAATCTGATTTGCTGGCCGCCAAAATGACAGGAAGCGCCGAAAATGGCGCGATCTTAATAGATGATGCACAGATTTTAACCTTAATTATCGCATGATCTGAAAATTTCGATAAAAACCTTGCCATAAAAACCTTGCCGATTTCAACTTTGTCGATAAAAATCGCTCAACACTAGTCACTATAAATCCAACATGGCACCTCGTGGCAAACAACTGTCTGAAGATCTGAAAAAAATAATTGCTTCTCTGCATAAAGATGGCCTAGACTATAAGAAGATTGGCAACACCCTGAAATTGAGCTGCGGCACAGTAGCCAAGACCATATAGCGGTTTAACAAGACAGATTCCACTCACAATAGGCCTCACCATGGTCGACCAAAGAAGTTGAGAACATGTGCTCAGTGTCATATCCAGAGATTTTCTTTTTAAAAAGGGATGGGAGGTCAGCCTGTCAGCACTGAGATCATACACCGCACACTGCATCAAATTGGTCTGCATATAAAGATGTTACACAAGAAAGCCCGCAAAAAGTTTGCTGAAGACAAGCAGCCTAAGAACATGAATTACTAAAACCATGTCCTGTGGTGTGATGAGACCAAGATAAACTTATTTTGTTCAAATGGTGTCAAGCTTGTGTGGCGGCAACCAGGTGAGGAGCACAAAGACAGTCAAACATGATCTCCTCTCATTGAATAGTGGGCTGCAGGACAGTATTCAAACGTGATAACAACCCTAAACTCACCTCAAAGACAACCAATGCCTTGTAAAAGAAAATGAGGGTAAAGGTGCTGGCCTGGCCAAATATGTTGTCACGCGAACCTCGTCCCGGGTCGCGGGCGCATCCGTGCCCCGCTGCTGAGCGCCGCCGCGTCCCACACATCGGGTCGCGGGCACGCTCGTCCCCCTGCTGGTCCCAAGTCTCACTTACCCGACCACGCTCCTGCTGCTGCTGTCTCTGTCCCTCGGCGCGCGCGGTCCCGCTCCCTAGGGCGCGCGCGCGCTGGCAGTGTTAAGTTTAAAGGGCCAGCGCACCGGTAATTGGCTATTGCCGGTCACTGCCCCTATTTAAGCCTGCCTCTTTCTAGTAACCTCACTGGATCTTTAGTATCCATTGCCTATTGAGAAAGCATTCTGTGAAGTCTTGTTCTGATTACCGTGTACCGTATTTTCTTACCTGGTAGGCTCTGGTGAAAACCGGAACCTACTTAGATTCCGCTCCCTGGCGTGGGCTTCCACCATCGCTTGCGGTGGTCCAGCGGATCCACTACCTCATTGCGTTACACATGTCTTCAGACCTAAACCCTATCGAGCATCTGTGGGTATCCTCAAACAGAAGGTGGAGGAGCAGAAGGTCTCTAACATCCATCAGCATCATGATGTCATGATGGAGAAGTGGAAGAGGATTCCAGTGGCTGCAACCTGTAAAGCTCTAAGCGGTTTATACATTAATGGCTGTGTGTTGAGTTATTTTGAAGGCACACCAAATTTACACTGTTATACAAACTGTACACTAACTACTTAACATTGTGTCAAAGTGTCATAGCTTCAGTGTTGTCTCAGGCAAAGATGTAATACAATATTTACAAAAATGTGAGGGGGGTACTTACCTCTGTAAGATACTGAATCTATAGTTCTCCAGTCACCCAAGTGATGACATAGCATAAAGCCTGACAGAAAAGACAAATCGCTCACCAGTGTAGGTCTCCAGTGAAATTATATGTGGGTGTAAACTTTGTTGAGAGCACGGAGATTACCCATGGATCCATGGGTAATACAAACTTTGTGGAAAAGAAGGTATATTCTCCAGCTCCTCATGAGAACATTAATTTCTTTTATTTAGATCATTTAAAATCCATGATTAGAGGAAACATGGCTGACGCATTTCGGGATGGAAATACTTGTGAGAGATGTCTTTTCTGTCATATAGATTTATCTGAGGCCTACCTATAGCCCATCTACCTACCAGGGGCCCACCTAAAGCATACCTACCAATGTGGGGGCTACTTATAGCCTACCTAAATATAAGGGGCCCACCTATAGCCTACCTATGTGGGGCCCACCTATAGCCTACTTACCTATGTGGGGCCTACATGTAGCCTGTCTACCTAGCTATCTGGGGCCCAGCTACCTATCTACCTGGTGCCCCCCTATAGTCTACCTACCTAGCTATCTGGGGCCCACCTACAGTCTAGCTACCTGAGGTCCATCTACAGCCTACCTAGCTACCAGGGACCTATCTATCTGGGGACTGACTATTTACCTACCAGAGGGCTGCCAACTTAACTGGGGCCCAACTACTGCCTACCTAGGCAAACTTCCCACCTACCTACCTGTAGCTTACTTACCTAACTGGGACGTATCTGCTTACCAATGGTCAACATACCTACCTGTGGCCTATCGACTGTCTACCTACCTGGGACCTAACTGCTGCATAACTAGCTACCTGGAACCTATCAACCTACCTAAAGCCTAGCAACCAACCTAGGGCCTACCAACCTAACTAACCAGGGTCTACATAGCTACCTGGGGCTTACCGACCTGCCTTGGGCCTACCAACCTATTTAATGGGGGTTTACCTAGCTAACTGTGGCCTACCTACCTACCTACTGGGTGACACGAATCTGAGTTATAAAGGTTATAACTGTTGCACAATCTCCATGGGATTAGTCCTCTGTTCCCCCCCTCACTCTAGGAGAGTGTGCCTCTAAGTGATGGCCTCCCACCCCTGGGAAGTTTGTACAGATGTGAGGGACAGTAAGGGAGGTGCTGGAAAATTGAGGATTCTAAGATATTTGTTTCCAAATCTGCAGGGATGAGTGGTGGCTGGGAGAAATCATCATAGAGGTCTGGCCAGATGCAGAAGAAAAGGGAAAGTGAACAACTCGTTAGAGAATCATCACCTATCAGTCACAACATGTAACTGCACAGTAATCACAGCAATGTCTGCAGAGCCTGTGTACACTTGCATCTACCACTATATGGTCACTGTATGGAGGTAAAATAGTGGATCTGGTCTTCAGCCTCTTGATAATCAAGGCTTTGGTCGCAGGGTGGATTTTTGGCATGTTGTCAGAGGTCAAGTTTCAGTTCAAGTGAAGGTCTGGGGTGTTGGAGTTCTTTTTATACACACCCACTAATTAGCTGATCAATTAGTGAGCACAGGTGAAGCTGTAAACTAGGATTGGGTGCATTATTTGACAAGGTGACAAAACTTTTTTCTTGCCAAAATCTGACCTTTCCGTGTTCCTTAAATGATCAATATTTCAGCAGTGAAGCAAATTTATTTTCGGGGAAAAAAAAAATCATTTGGGAGGGTTTCAGTTTGCATATGAGTCATTCCTAAAACCAATGGATGAATTTTAAGTCAGGTTATAAGCTTTGGTTTCCACAACATGGATAAGCGACAGAACTTCTGTCAGGGACTGTACTGTCTGCAGAGCCTGTTTACACTGGTATCTACCACTATATGGTCACTTATTTTCAGTACTTTGACAAAATACCCATAAAATTCAAAACTTCTACCATTACAAAAATAGTTCTCTACATATGATATGTTCAATCTGCAATGCCGGTAGCAAATGTTTTCAGACATGACAGTCATCTCCCGTTCCGTAATACGCAAAAGTTCCTTTCACCCCCTTGATAAATACGTATAAGTTAATCATTTTAATTAGAAATCCACATAATGTACAGATCATCGACGGCTGATTATACAAAAAAAAACCACAAAAAGCTGATATTCACAGCTGAGCTTCCACGCTGCCTGATGTGGGGTCTAGTGTCCAATTGTTCGATGGGCGGATGTTGGTCCCACGAGAAGCACAATACAGGTAAACAGAAGCAGTGCACTGATACAAGAGGCAATTCAAGTATTGCAAGCTCAGGCCCCGGTCTCTGACCTCTGTGCTGAAAACCTGGCCACTCACTTCAAAGAGAAAATTGACAAAATCCGGCAAAACATCTCATCTCACACCCCAAGCAGCAGCCATCTGGTCCCTCCCTGCACATCCCCAGCCTACTCTCAGCTCTTGACCGACGACAGAGAGAAGTGTCCAGGCTTCTGCTGTCTGCGCGCCACCACCTGCTCTAGTGACCCCATTCCCTCCCACCTTGTCCAGTCTATTTCTCCAGCTTCATCTCTCACATAACTGCAATCTGCAACCTTTCTCTCTCTCTGGGATCTTCCATCTTCCTTTAAACATGCTATTATAACCCCCTTACTGAAAAAGCCCACTCTGGACCCATCCTGTGCTGATAACTACTGACAGTCTCTAACCTGCCTTCATCTCCAACACTCCTGGAACGCTTGGTCTACTCTCGCTAATCGCTATCTCTCTGCTAACTCTCTTCTTGACCCTCTGCAATTCAGGTTTCCGCACCCTACACTCCACGGAAACTGCTCTAACTAAGTCTCCAATGATCTCTAACAGCAAAAATCGCAGGGTAACTACTCATTGTTGCTTCTTCTGGGTCTCTCTGCAGCGTTTGACCTGTTGATCACCAATTCTCCTCAGCATGCTCAGCACCATTGGCCTCCAGGACGCCGCTCTCTCTTGGTTCTCATCTTACCTTTCTAACCGCTCCTTCAGTGTCTCATTTGCAGGTTCTACCTCCTCTCCTCTTCCTCTTGCTGTCGGGGTTCCTCAGGGATCCGTTCTTGGTCCTCCTCTTCTCAATCTATACAGCCCCCATTGGACAAACCATCAGTTAGATTTGGCTTCCAGTACCATCTCTACGCTGATGACACCAATTATCACCTCCTCCCGAGACATCACTCTGCTCTGCTACAAAACACCAGGGACTGCCTGTCTTGCTGTCTCTTACATCATGTCCTCCCTGTATCTTAAACTAAACCTCACTAAAATTGAACTTCTAGTATCCCACCATCTACTAACAGACCTTACCCTGCCCTTTCTGTCTCAGTGTGTGGCACCACCATAACTCCTAGGCAGCAGGCCCGTGTCTTGGGGTTATACTAGATTCCGATCTGTCTATCGTCCCATATATCCAATCCCTTGCCGCTCCTGTCACTTCCACCTCAAGAACATCTCCAGAATCCGTCCTTTTCTCACTGTGGAAACAACTCAAACTCTCATTGTTGCTCTTATTCATTCTCGTCTTGACTACTGTAACTCCTTGCTTATCGGTCTCCCTCTGTGCAAACTCTCCCCTCTCCAGTCTGTCCTGAATGCAGCAGCCAGGCTTGTCTTTCTTTCCAGCCCCTATACTGATGCCTCTACCCTGTGTCAGTCACTACACTGGTTGCCTATCCAGTACAGGATACAACATACACTCATCACTCTCACTCATGAAGCTCTCCACAACGCTGCTCCTCCCTACATCTCCTCCTCATCTCTGTCTACCACCCTACCCGCTCTTCCGCTCTGCTGATGATATCAGGTTACACTCATCAATCATCCGAACCTCCCATGCCGTCTCCAAGACTTCACACGTGCGGCACCAGTTCTCTGGAACATGCTACCGCGGGCGATCAGGCACACTCAGAACTCTCATAGCTTTAAAAGGGCCCTGAGAAAACATCTTCTCACTCTGGCCTACCAGAATCCCTAATGCTAACCCCCTCCCTCCCCACACATCCTAGCGCACTCATCTCATTTTCGGCACTTAACTGTATATAGATGTATATAGAGGGTGGCAGGTTCATCGAATTCTATGTAAAACAACCCATATTTATGTCACATGGTGGACCATTGTAAATCTAGCACTTCTTGCCCTTCGTCTCTCCCGTACACCCTAATAGATTGTAAGCTCTTGCGAGCAGGGCCCTCACACCTTGTGTCTCATCTGTAAGTACTTTTAATGTGTAATGTCTGTACGTTTACCCTCAAATTTGTAAAGTGCTGCGGAATATGTTGGCGCTATATAAATAAAGATTATTATTATTATTATTATTATTATTATTATTATTATCTGCAGAGCTTATGATTACTGGTATCTACCACTATATGGTGACTCTATGGAAATAGTATACTGTCTGCAGAACTTGTGTACACTGGTCACTGTATGGTGGTAACATATGGTCCGCACTAGCCTGCGTACACTGGTATCTACCACTATATATGCACTGCATGGGGGTAATATACAGTCTGCAGAGCCTGTGTACACTGCTATCTACCACTATATGGCCACTGTATGGCAGTAATATTGGTCTTTGCATACTGATCTTTATTCAGTAATAGTGTAGGGATATTATTTAGTCACTATGTGGTGGTAATATGTGGTCATGTTCTGGCATTATATTTGGGTCCTCCTGTAGTAGCATTATTGGCTATGTTGGTCCTAGTATAGAGGGATTTGTTAGCTAGCAGTATGATGGTGATAGGTGAGGTGAGGTATTTGCTCCTTGTATTATCTAGAAACTGAATGACTGTTATTAACAGGCATCAGTCAATGTTCATGGGTGGGGGGGGGGGGGGTCATCCACAAATTTGCTGTGGGGCCAAGGTTTGAGGTTGGAGTGG
>JAODAL010080653.1:0-12166 GCA_025379985.1 Phyllomedusa bahiana | reverse complement strand
CTCCCTTAAACCCTGTTCAACCCCCCTCTACCCCTCGGTTTCCCCTCAGCAGAGATCTCTATGGGGTTGGGGCTCAGCACCCCTATACAGCAAGGATGAACAATTTGAGGACAGTCAGAAAGCACTTGCAAGGAAGAAATGGGGGCCGATATCCTGCTTCTTGCAGTAGGCGGCAAAATATAGATTTTGGAGATGGCATGGAGGTCACGGAGTGGGAGTAGCCTCTGCATACCAAGACCGTTGAGGAGGACAGCAATGAAGATCCAACAATAAATCGATGATGATGTAGCTGACCGCACTTGGGAGCCGGGTGAAGCAAGTGCTTCATCATCGTCAGGAGAAGAGGGCGTCAGCTTGCGCGTCAGGCAGCAGCACAGCCAGCACGTTGGTAGTATGGCCGTGAGGTCGCAGGGTAGCACCCAGTGCGAGGTCGGGAGCCAAACGGCCACGAGGTAGACAACCCTCTTCGCAGATCCAAGAAAGTAGTGGCACAGAGGCTCAGCGATACCGCGGCGGTAGTAGTCACTCAGTGCAGAGCGTTTACGGTAAAATCAGCTACCCCGGGGGGTGTTGCAGTTTTTTGCTAAGACACCGGAGGAGCCGAACATGGGTATATGTAGAATCTGTGGGCAAAAAGTGAAGCGTGGTCAGGGAGCTAATATTGGCACCACGGCCCTGCATCAACACATGGAGCGTCACCATCCGGTGGCCTGGGAGAAACATGGCTCAGATGTGGTGGTCCATCCTGCCACCGCAGCAACATCAGCAGCAGCGCCCAGTGGCACGCATGCCATTTCAACCAGTTAAGGCTCCACCACCTCTGCAGAAGGGAGCGGTTTCTCTTTGCCATCATCTCCCGGTCCAGCTGCTCCTACTCCTCGCTACTCATGGCGCCAGCAGTCGTTCAATGAGGTGATGGCAAGGAGACAACAGTATGTGTCCAACCATCCTAAGGTGCAGAAGCTGACTGTGCTCCTGTCCAAGTTGTTGGTACTACAGTCCCTTCCTTTCCAAATGGTGGACTCTGAACCATTCAGAGAACTTATGGCTTGTGCCGAGCCAAGGTGGAGATTTCCAAGCCGTAATTTATTTTCCAAAAAGGCAGTACCAGCCCTTCACAAATATGTAGAACAGAAGGTGGGCCAGTCCTTGAGCTTATCGGTTTTCTTCCAAGGTGCACCCGGCAGCGCGGACGTTTTGGAGCTGTAAATACGGTCAGGGCCAGTACATTTTCCCTTTTTCGGCCCCATGGGTGAATGTTTTCCTGCCCAGCCACACCAACAACTTGGACAGGAGACGCCGCTTTCTCCTCCACGTTGTCAAACTGCTACTCCTGTGCCAATGTCCGCTTCCTCTTCCACCACCATCTCAGCCTCTACAAATACTGCTCCATCATACTACATGTGTAGGGCACAGCGGTGTCATGCAGTTCTACACCTGGCTTGCCTCGACAACGGAATATGGGAGTAACATGGTGTCCGCGCTGCACCGAGGAGGGATGAGCCATGCGCCCTGCATGGAGCACGTGTTCAATCTGGTTGTGAAAAGGTTCCTGAAGTCTTCTACCGATCTTCAGAACATTCTGAAAATGGGAAGGAAACTGCATGCACTTCATCCATTCCTACAAAGCCAGGCACACCCTCCTCAAGTTGCAGCGGCAGACCGGCCTCCCCCAACACACGATGATATGCGATGTTTCCACCCGTTGGAATTCCAGCCTGCACATGTTGTACCGACTGTATGAACAGAGAAAGGCCATTAACGATTTTTTGATGATCCAGGCGGACAGGAGTACTGTGTAACTTTGATGTCAGCCCGTGACAGCTCATGCGTCCTCCTCCTCAGTTTGCTGAGGCCGTCTGAGGTGGCGACGTTATTTGTCAGTCGCCAGGACTATGGGATGAATAACGTCATTCCACTGCATCATGTCCTAGAACAGATGCTGAAAAATCTGACAGGGCAGGGGACTGGAGACTTGGCGACTACATCTCGCGGCCACATGAGTCCGGAGGCGACTGAACTCGAGTAGTAGCAGGACATTGGAGCACAAGTCATTGTCTGGAGAAATGAGAGGTTATTCTACCCAGGTGACAGGAGAGGAGGAGCAAGAGCAGCTAGAGGAGGTAGATGGAGATGAGGAAGAGGATGCAGATGACCCCCAAGCACCGTGGCAGTATACAGTGGAGATGGAGGCAGGGAGTACCTCAGAGTCACTTGCGCACGTGGCCTGCAGCATGCTGATTTGCCTGGCTAGTAACAGCCGAATAGTCACCATCCAGCAGAGGGATGACTTCTGGCTCTCCACCCTATTGGACCCTTGCAACCAGTCCAAAATGGGAGCCTTTTTTCCAGCTGCTGAGAGAGAGGACAAACTGGCGTACTTTAGAGAACTCCGCCTATATTCTGCATGGTGCATCCTGTGACAGGTCTGAGGTGGGGGTGCCTAAGCGATAACGTACCAGTGCCTCGGCTACTGTGGTTAGGTGTGGGGGGAGAAGCAGTACTAGCTCCATCAGCAGCAACCTATGTCTGGAGTCGCAAATGAGCAGCTTCCTTCAACCGCCTAGTGAGGAGGTAACTCACCAGCAACAGCAGCAGAACCTGGAGCAGACCCTGAACCAACAGGTGGTGGCCTACTTGGACAGCACTCTGCCACCCCAGTTAGAAGATCCGCTGGACTACTGGGCAGCCAAACTGGATGTATGGCCGCAACTTGCCGAGTTTGCAGTGGAGAAGCTGTCCTGCCCGGCCAGTAGTGTGGCATCAGGGTGGGTGTTCAGTGTGGCGGGGGCCATCGTTACCCCAAGGAGAACCCGCTTGTCCACCGGAAATGTAGAGCGACTGAACTTTGTCAAGATGAATCAGGCATGGATCGGCCAGGATTTCCAAACACCAATGCCTTAGGCTTCAGATTATGATGAACCACTATAAAATTTCAAATACTTTAATCAATCTTCTTAAAAAATCTCACCGACATTAATCCGTATTATACAGAATGTCAGACAATGTAACAAAGTGACAGCTGTGTGTCTTTGTCCGCTCTGATGATTGGCGTCTCCAGCCCCTCGTGGTGTGAGCTATCAATGGACTGATGCATTGAACGGCATGGATGGCCGCAACTAAAGACTGAGTATCCCATAACTTTGTTACATTGTCTGACATTCTGTATAGTACGGATTAATGTTGGTGAGATTTTTTAAGAAGATTGATTAAAGTATTTGAAACTTTATAGTGGTTCATCATAACTATTTGTAAGCATTGCAAGCAGGCATGGAGAACCTGCCTTTGTGAATCAAGCACGGGACTCAGTGTATATATTTTGCCTTTAAATGAGGACCAATTTAATATATATTCAGATTACATCAGCCATGATGCCTCACCAAAACATGGTGAGAAATGAGTCTGGATTCAAACTACCTGCCTCAGCCACTATTCTGATGCCACACATCTGCTGCCAGTTTCTCCATCTGCCTACCACCATCTTTACCAAGGACTGGTATTGCCACCCACCTCCACACTCTGTCATTGTGCCACTCTATGACCTCATGCTGCTGCTGGTGCCGTGACCGCCACACTGTGTCCTTGTGCCACTGTCTGACCTCATGCTGCTGCTGTTGCTGCTGCCGTGACCTCCACACTCTGTCATTGTGTCACTGTCCCCCAAGCACCGTGGCAGTATACAGTGGAGAAGGAGGCAGGGAGTCCCTCAGAGTCACTTGCACACATGGCCCGAAGCATGCTGATTTGCCTGGCTACTGACAGCCGAATAATCACCATCCGGCAGAGAGATGGCTTCTGTCTCTCCACCCTCTTGGACCCTCGCTATCGGTCCAAAATGGGAGCCTTTTTTGCTGAGAGGGAGGACAAACTCAAGTCAGTTTGCTAACGTTCTGAAACCATTTTTGGCCAAGGCAATTCTACCTCCATCAGCTTCATCATTAATACCTAAAAAAGTTCCAAAGGATTTTATTATGAAGTATAAATGTGGTAGTTTGAATCCAGTTTCTGCGTGACACCAATTTGTTCAAATGCAGCATATGGAACTTGAACTGAAGGAGACCCTAACTACAGGGAATGTTTTAGGTGCTTATTTTGCATTCGTGCCAGTAGAGATGGAATTTAGTACAAAACTGGAATGGGAAGCAAAAGCAAATGCTGCAAAACTGGCTTTGGATGAGCTTCTTCAGTATGAAGAATGTGAATCGTATGTCCAACTTACAGAAAGTAAAAACCGCCTCCGGGACTATGAAATAAATAATAATAATCTTTAGAGCCTGTAGAGAAAGCAGTTCCTTGAGCCTCATCTGTCATATCCATGTACCTTACCTCTTGTCTCCGTCCCTTGACCACGATCCTTGTCGGCGGTCCTTACCTTACACTTGTCCCCGACTCCGAGTTTGCCTTACGATTTTGTACCTTGCTACACCTCGCCTGCCACCGCAAACATGTAACGTCAGGGGTAGCGACCTGGTAGACTCCCGCCGCAGCAAGTCCATCCCGCTTTGCAGTGGGCTCTGGTGAAAAGCGGGACCTACTTAGATTCCACTCCCTGGTGTGGCTATTGTCATCGTCCCTTTACTGTGCTGCAATCTGTGCCAGCTCCAGGAACCTACTATTGCGTTTTTTGACACTATTGTAGGATCTTCTGAGCCCTCAGCTTGTTTTTTTCCAGCTGGGCTGCCATGACTTTGTCAGGCTGCATTCCCGCTTCAGTTTTTTGGTCAGTTTTGTCCCCGTAAGTGCCCAGGGAATTTTAGAGTTAAGCGATTCTAAGAGCGGCAGCAGTCACGTGCATGTCATACTAAAATACAGCATTGTATGAAGACAAAACCAAGCTCCCTCTACATATTTAAGCATGGCACAATGTTCTACAGCACCCTACAGGCTCTATTCAGCCAGGAAATAGCTGTTTTTTAACGCGATTTGTCCCGAATTTATTCGGGTCGAAACTAATTTTGTCGAAAAATTTGGCGAACTCGGCGAATCAAACTTTTGAGAAATTTGCCCATCTCTACTTATGAGTATGTCCTATGCCAGGAAGAGGTTAACTCATATTTTTATGTTAAACACATTTTTTAAGAAATTTTTTTTTTTTCATTTTCCATGTCACAAAATATTTTTTAAACAATTCTGCAGTTTTCACTTTGGCAACCAGACCTAGTAATAGGCTGACACTTACTGTTCGATAGTGAAAGAATTTCAGTAGTCTGCTCACGATCACTACAAGCAGGGTTACACTGCAAGTTGACATCAATTTGTATCGATTACAGAATCCACCAGACACAATAGGAGATAGTCACAGTCAGAGCCCGCCCACCCACTCAGAGATATGGGTGGGCGGGATTGCACTGGGTGGGCAGACTTGAGATAACAAGAATGACATAGTTAGCCCCATTGAATCACCCATTTTCCAATCCAAGGATGGGCCGTGATGCTGGAACCATGGAAGACCAAGCAGGACCGGAGCAGGAGTAGACAGGACAAAGAACAAAATCTCACCCTTGTGGGAACTTCCGACTTGGAGAAACAGAGGCTTAGTACGGAATTGGACTAGCTCCTTCAGAATCTCCTCGTTTCCAAGACGGGAAACAGGCAGGCAGAACTTCTAAAGCAGAGACGAGTCAATGAAGTTCTCCAAAGAATCAGTGTCCGGCAAGGTAAGAACTTGGAGATTGTAGCTAGAAGAAAAACGAAGAGTGATCGGTGTGGTCAAACGAGGAACAGAGGCATCATTGCTCAGAGTCACCTCACCCATAAAATCTTGACACTTGGGTTTCTGGAGCGCAGCTTAGCAGACTGGGTAGTTCTTCAGGTAGTGTTGGGTACCGACACAGTATAGACACAGGTTTAGAACTGCCAACAAGTGCGTTTCTCTGGGGTTAGGCGAGTACGGTTCACCTCCATGGACTCATCCTGAGAGAACGTGGGTGCCGGGAGGACGAAGACTGCTGGCGAAGCTCAAGCTTTCTTCCAGCAAAGCGGATATCTATCCAGGTGGCTACAGCGATAAGGTCGTCCGGGGTTGAAGGTAGGTCACAAATAGCAAGCTCATCCTTGATGCATCCATTGAGACACCACCCTCCCCCCCAGAAGGCAGCAACAAAGGCCTCGTTGTTCCACGCAAACTCTGATGCCAGGGTGCAAAACTGGATGGCATATTTGTCCACTGTGAAGTCGCATTGACGGAAACGGAGAAGTGATGATGCCGCAGAATTGCTTGGGCTCATGCCCAGGTTGCTTTGGAAGGTGCACAAGAATTCTTAGAGATCCCCTGTCAGCGGATCACTCCTCTAACAGAGGGTTGAGGCCCAGGCCCAGACTTCACCAGAGAGTAGGCTAATGATAAATACCACCTTGGCATGGTCAGATGGAAACTAGTGAGCCAGGACCTCAAAATGGATGGTATATTGGTTAGTGAACCCGCAGCAAGCATGGGAATCCCCGAAGTAATAAGCAGGAAGTGGGAGACGGAGCTACAACAGGTAGCAGAGAAGGTGTAAGTGCCATCGCAGATGAAACTTCATCCAGATGGGTGGTAATGGTTGCTTCAGGAAAACGCCATGACAGTTAATAATGGCTACAATGTCAGGTAGAGCCACATCGCTGGGATCCATTGTATGGTCAGTTCATACTGTAACGATCTGACAGGTATCAGTAAGGACTGACACGTCGATCGCCGGGTTTTTGGTGGATCCTCAGTGATCACCACAGGAAAGGCGATGAGACCTGCGGTGACGGCCAATATGCAGGGCCAGGACACCAGACACAGGTAGCGGTGATGAGTCACAGCGGGGTACAGTTGTAGACAGAGAACAGGTCCCAGGCAGGTAACAGACTTGATACAGCGGCAGGTAGTCAACAGAAGGCATAACAGACTGGTGCAGTGACAGAAAACAACAGGTAATAGACTGGATAACCCAGGGTTAACAGCAGCAGCACAGCAATCAGAGGCCAAGCTATATGTGGAACAACAAGGAACTGACAGGGAGCAAGGTCAGGCAGTTCCTTTTATGCACAGAGGTCACAGGTCATGGGGAAGTTAACAGGGACACTGTCCTTTTAAATATCAGAAGAGTACACGGGACGCACGGGCAACTATAGAGGACGGCTATGAGCAGGACCGTGGACAGGTAAAAGTAACTGAGTAGCAGTTGCCGCCGCCAGCACTGCTGCAACCGTGGCATGGACCGTGACATCAGCAGGAGCCGAGCTGGGAACATGGCAGGCATGGGGATATCCGCGGTCCAGGCACAGACCGTAGTGTGATCCGTGACGAAAGGGAATATTTTCCAAGCAATTCTTGCAATGTACTTCCTCCACAGTGCCCATGCCTATATTTCAGAAATTTTTCAAAGTCCTTTTCAATCTCTAATGGCACATGTCAAGGTTGTTCCCAGTCTCCTATGATATTTATCATTTGCATAGAACCCCTAGGTTAGTATATTCGGCATTCCCTAGAGATTAGAAGCATTGTGACAGGAGATAATTTTTGCCCTTTCGACTCCAGAGCAGTCAGTTGAAGCCCTCTAACCTGAGAACCTCTGTTCAATCTGGTAACTCTATTCAATCACAATATCAATGATCAAAGTTTGAACTTCTTTTTTTGGAAATCTTGCTAACTTATCCACCCTCAAAGCTTCCCCTCATTAATTATAACACACTTTATACTTTCCAAATGGATATTGCCAAATACCCTAATTTTTCCTTGCATAGGCTGGTCATGTTGTTTATTTGGCAACATAAGCAACCAAGGGTAGAAGATAAAGTATAGTTTATAGTGGGAAAGAGGGTTAAAGTGGGACAGGTGGGTTATAGAGGGGTTAGAGTGGGAGAATGGGGGGAGGTTATAGAGGGGAAAGGGGTTAGAGTGGGAGAGGAGGGTTATAGAGGGAAAGTGAGAGATAGGTTATAGTGAGAGAGGGATGTTCTAGTGGAAAAAGGTGCATTACAGTGGGAGAGGTGGGTTATAGAGGGTGAGCTGGTTACAGTGAGAGAAGGGGGTTAAACTGGAAGAGGGACAGAGGGGTTATAGAGAGAGGGAGGTGATAGTAGGAGAGGTAGGTTATAGTGGTAAAGGGAGGGGATTATTGGGAGAGGGAGTTTTTTTGTGAGAGAGATGGATAATACTGGGAGAGGGGGATAGAGTGGTAGAGGGATGTTATAGTGGAAAAAGGGGGGTTAGAGTGGGAAAGGTGGGATAGAGTGGGAAAGGGTTATAGTGGAAGAGATAGGTTGTACAGGGAGAGGGGGTTATACTGAGAGGTTATAATGGGAGAGGGGGTTTATAGTGGGAGAGGGGAGCTATAGTGGGAGAGATTTCTGATATTGGGAGAAGGGGTTATAGAAGGAGAGGTGGGTTATATTGGGGGAGGTCATAGTGGGATGGGGAGGGGGGGGTAGTGAGTGAGGCGGGTTGTAGAGGACGGGTTAAAGTGGGAAAGCTGGGATATGGTGGAAGAGGAAATTGACTTACAGAGGGAGGGTGTTATAGTGGAAGAGGGATGGGAGTTATATTGGGAGAGGGGGAGAGGTGTTATAGTGGAAAAAGGTGGGTTATAGTGGAAGAGGGAAAAGGGTTTATACATGGAGAGAGGTGGTTTATAGTGGGAGAGGGGTGTTATAGAGGGAGAGGTGGTTTATAATTGGAGAGGGGGTTTATAGAGATATAGGTGGGATATAGTGGAAGCGGGAAAGGGGTTAATACATGGAGGTTGGGTTATAGAGAGGTGGTTTATAGTGGAAGAGGGAAAGGGGTTTATACATGGAGGTCAGGTTATAGAGAGGTGGTTTATAGTGGAAGAGGGGGGTTATAGTGGGAAAGGGGGGTAATAGTGGGAGAGAGGGTTATAGAGGGAGAGGTGGTTTATAATTGGAGAGGGGGATGACAGTGGGAGAGGTGGGTTATAATGGGAGGGGAGGTTATAGTGAAAGAGCGAGAGGGGGGTTATAGTGGGAGAGGTGGGTAACACTTGGAAAGGAAGGGGGGTTAGAGTGGAGGAGGATGAGGGTCATAGTGGGAGAGGGGTGTAGGAAAGGGGGTTTAGAATGGGGGTGCGAGGGTAAAAGAGAGAGGTGGAGGAGAGGGGGTTTAGATTACGAGGGATGGATGGTGGCACACTGTCCCCTACAGAAGACGGCGGGGGGGGGGGGGAGGGGAGAGAGTGGGGGGTGATGTTAAATAAAGTGTTTTTTTTTCCTGTTGTTTCTATGTTTATTTTCCAATGTTAGTAATAGAGGCATCTGACAGATGGCTCTGCATTACTATTAGTGGGGCTTGGTGTCAGCCAGCAGTGTTGTCATCTAAGGGTATGTTCACACGGTATATTGCGGCGCGTACTGTACATGCTGCAATACGGCGGGTGTTTTAGAAGTACGCACTGGGAACCACATACTTCTAAAGCACGAGGAGCTGGCCCCATTCACTTCTATTATCCACAGCGTGTAAATGTCGGGAAGAAGTTGAATGTCACTTCTTTCTCCTGGTATACAATACGCCGAGGAAGATAGAGTGCTATGATTTGCGACAATCAGAGCTATGAATTACTGTAATTGTGGGGCACATTTTAGGTGTATAGCAGCACAAGTACAAGCTGAAATAATTAAAAAAGTCAAGTTAAAAAAAGACTATGTTGGGTCCCCTCTTTTTCATAACCAGCGAAGATGAAACCGGCAGTTGCAGCCCAATGCTATCACAATGGGAAGGTCCTTGAATTCTGGTTCCTTCCAACTGCAATAATACCAGCCCACAGGTGCCCCAGATGTGGCCCTTCATATTACAGGATCTGTTTCTGATGGTAATCTGGCTCTTCCCAAGACCCTTGGTGCGTTGGGTACTGGGGTAATAGTGAGAGGGGGTTAGTGTCAGCCCTAGTTGGCAAAAAACAGTGCTGACTGACACCAAGTCCCAGTGAAAGTAATTGAAAGGAGTCGGTAAGATGCCTCCATTAGTAACATTGGAATAAAATAATAAAAGAACACAGAAACAACACTTTATTAGATAAACACTCCCCGACCCCAGCCCTCATTGACCATTTTATTAAAGAAATGAATCCATTCCTAGTCTGATGTTGTCCAACAAATCCAGCAAAGTCCATAGGAGAAAACTTGTAGAAAAATATAAACACCACAAAAACATGTTGATACTAAACTCCATCCCCTAAAACAACATGCGGAGGGTAGGTTCTAGTGATAGAAGATTATCCCTATATATAATCCCTATAGAATCCCTTAAAGAGGCAGGGAGTTAACCCAACTAGGACGGCCCCACCTATCGCTGGTTCAGCCTGTCAATACCTACTCAACTCCCTATAGTCACTTAAACATAGGCTACCAAACACAGTTAAAGTGATAAACAAACAATAGGCAAAATAACTCTTCTAGATCCACAATATACAATGACCGTCAAAATACAACCTTATCACCGCTCTGATTCCAAATCCCGATGTGTTTCTCCCACGTCTATTGTGCGGGGTTCATCAGGGAACAGTCAAACACTTCAGTGCAGCTCCATGGACTAATACCACAAATGTGAAAGGTACTCCCAGATATGGTAGCCAACAATGCAGCACTACGGTGAATATATCCAGAGAGGACAAAGAAAAGCACTTAAGAGAAAGATATTATGCATAATACATAAAAAATATCTTAAATATAATCAATAAAAATGTGGGCTATTGTACATTCCCAACTAAATTAACCTTCAAGGCACAATCACCAAATGGGCACACCATTGGTACATTATGAGGGGGTGGAAAAATAATTAGAAAATGAGATTGCTCAACTTTATATGAAACAACTAAAAAGTTAAGCATTTCATTCAAACCTGCGGGTTGTAGTGTTTTAAGTCTAAAAGTCCATTCTGTTTCCTTCCGTAGGAGTTTCTGATCAGTGTCTCCTTTTCTCATATTAACCCTAAGTTTTTCCACACATTAAAAAGAAAACAAAATAATCACCTCCATGTTCCTGTCAGATGTGACGTGAAATTTGGGTATACCCACTTTATTCTCTAACCCTTACTTTAAGCTATCTCATTGTCTTATTGACATATTGTTTACCACATACACAAGACCCTAAATAGACCACTTCCTGTATTTCACAGGTTAAGAAGTCCCATAGTCACACCCCGTTACATGACTTTTAGAGTTCTTAATTTTGGTAAGATATGGGCATGCAACGCATTTTCCACATCTGAACATGCCCAGAGGCTTGTGATTAAGCCATGTTTCCTCCCTCTGTGGTGATTCATAAGGACTAAATTAACCTATCCTTAATTGATCTTCCCTTTCAGAACATTACAAGAGGATGCTCCATCAAAACTTCACCTAGGTCCGGGTCCATACGTAAGATGTTCTAATGCCTACCTAAGATACCAATAACTTCCCTACTACGATTTTCAAAGTTGGCAATAATCCTAAATTGAGGGTCAATACTTTTATATTGCTGTTGTTCATTAGAGTTAGGATTAAGCAAAGAATTACAATCTCTTCTAAACGCACGTTTAACCCCTTACCGACATTTGACGTACCCATACGTCAAGGTCGAGTAGGGGTTCCAATTTGTATGGGGTTATCCAGCAATCTTCGGCTACAAGCGGGGGCTCGCAAAATCGCGGGATGGGAACCGGGAGTATATTATGTTGGATCAGCGGCCTAAAATAAGCTGGTGCTATCTCCTACTGTATGAGCGATTTTAAAATTGCTCATACAATTCCCCTTGGGGGGGAAAAAAAATTAAAAAAAAGTTAAAAAAACAAAAAAAAAAAAAAAAACCAACACCCCCCCCCCTTTACAAAGAACCCCCCCCCCCCAAAAAAAAAAAACCCAAGGTATTTCGTAAAAAACCCCCCCTTAAAAAGGGTTTTTTTCCCCGGGAGCCCCCCCCCAAAAAAAAAAAACCGAATTGGTTTTTTTCTCCCCCCCAAAAAAAAATTCGCCTAAAAACCCCCCCCCCCCGGGCTTCCCCCCTTCACCCCCAAAAAAAACCAACCCGAAGGGAAAAAAAAAAAACACGGCGGGGAAACAAAATTTTTCCAAAACCTTTTAAAAAAAAAATTATTCTTCCTAAACAAAAATTACCCTTGTCCCCCCAAAAACTCTTTTTGAGGGCCAAAAAAAAAAAAAAAACCTGGTTCCCACCGCCCCCCAAAAAATTTTTCGACCCCGCCCCC
>JAODAL010080652.1:0-12167 GCA_025379985.1 Phyllomedusa bahiana | reverse complement strand
ACTCTATTAGAAAATTAAACATTTATAAAAAATTATAAAAGGCAGAAATCAGGGTTTAGTGGGTTCTGCAGATAGAGACCAGTGGTTAGCAGAAGAAACTCTGCCCGACGGCTTGTGTGACCAGATAAAAATTCTGAAGCTACCAAACCACTGAATGGATTTACTATAGCAGCAAGACCTTTCTGACTAGCATGTATGCTTCTATATTGTATACAGTAGCACAGGTTGACATTCTAAATGGAATGTTATCTCTTACTGCCATACATAAGAATAAAAATAAACATATAAAACACACACATATAAAACATATAAGACATCTATGATCAGGTTTTCACCCTTTTATGGCATCAAATGCACAAAACTGAGCCAGCTACGATGTCTAATGCGCCTAACGAATGTGTTAGATGCATTGTTCGTAAGACTCAACACTTTAATGCGCCTAACATGAGGGGTCGTTCTATTATTGGACACAAATATGAATGTGGTTCGGCAAAACTAGGCACATTACTGCTCAAACAGGCAGACCTGTTTTAATGTTCAATATTTCTCAACTTACACCAGTACAATAATAAAAAGTAAATTATGATAATTTTCAAACTATATAAAATTAAATGATTTATATTTAATAAAAAAATGTATTATATAAAATTAATATAAAAAATATAATATCCCAAATATATATATAAATATCTCTTATAAAATGTATTTAAAATTAAAAGAATCTAAAACTAATTTTACATTAAATAACCCACAGATGATATTGTTCAGATTTTTTAATTTTTACTACATTAAATTTGAAATTTAGTTTTGCTGCTGTCACCCTTTATTCTACATACAGCAAGAGCCAGCACAGCACAGGTCTTGCTGGGACCTGTGGTCCACCAAGCAAGATCATTAACATAGTTTATATTCACTGATATGCTATTCTAATGACTTTTCTTTTAGTTCCAGCCTTTCTATAGCCTTTATAAATGTTAGGCGCATTACTAATATGCCTAAGTTCCGTAATGCGCCTAACACACAGACGAGGCACAATGAACTTTAGACAGCATTTATGAATGCACAAAAACCACTTTCATACATTCAGACGCACTATGCACTGAAAACGAGACTCGACAATTCACTTCGAAGTGCCTTCCTTTATACATGTCTCCCATTTTGTCAATGAAGTCTGCATGTACATTGTAACCCATAGTGAACCTAATTAATAGAAAAAATTAACCGGACAACTCCTTTAACGTAGCAAAAATAAAAATCGTATTTATTGAAGAAGTAAGAAAACAGTTATGACCATCAATACAGAGGAGTAAAATGTTACTGGCTCCTAAGGCTAAAATTGTAGCTACATCATTAAGAGATCAAATGCCCTTAAAGGGAACCTGTCACATAGATTATGCACCCCTTGCTGAGGACAGAACAAGCTAGTGTCAGACATGCTGTTTCCAGTGCTGTGTCCCTTATAAAATACTGTAGTTTTCGAGTATTTAGTGCTTAAATCTGCAGTTTTCAGCCAGAAAAGTGTCATAAAAAGAGTCAGGTTTTTTCATACCCCGCCCACCTTAGGCTAGCCCGCCCACCTCAACTGATAAACCTATTACTTTGAATAAGTAGAAATATGTGAATAACTGGCAGTGGGTGGGGCTAGCCTTTGGTGGGCGGGGAAAACACCTGCTCATGAATAAGATTTGAGCATTAAGTTAAGTGATGTCATAGATAGGCCCCTATTCTTAATATTCATGGACTGTCTAATGACGGGGTATGTCCCAAAGGATTGGCGCATAGCAAATGTGGTGCCAATATTCAAAAAGGGTCAAAAGTGATCAGGAAACTATAGGCCAGTAAGCTTAACCTCTGTTGTAGGTAAAATGTTTGAGGTTTTCTCAGAGATGCATCCTGGGTATCTCACTGAAAATAAATGTATAACGCCGTTCCAGCATGGGTTCATGAAGGATTGGTCCTGTTAGACTAATCTCATCAGCTTCTATGAGGAAGTCAGTGCTAGACTGGATCGGGGTGAGGCACTGGATGTCATATATCTAGATTTTTCTAAAGCATTTGATACGGTGCCACATAAAAGGTTGGTAAATAAAATGAGAATGCTTGGACTGGGGGAAAATGTGTGCAAGTGGGTAAGTATCTGGCTCACTGATAGAAAACAAAGGGTAGTAATTAACGGTACATACTCAGACTGGATCGCTGTTACTAGTGGGGTACCACAAGGGTCAGTATTGGGCCCTATCCTCTTTAACATTTTCATTAATGATCTTACACAGGGAATACACAGTAGAATATCGATCTTTGCAGACGATACTAAGCTCTGTAAAGTAATCAACACAATAGAGGATAATATGTTATTACAAAGGGATCTGGATAAGTTGGAGGCCTGGGCAGGGAAATGGCAGATGAGGTTTAACACTGATAAATGCAAGGTTATGCACATGGGGAAGAGAAATCCATTACATGATTACATGTTAAATGGAAAAACACTGGGTAAAAGTGACATGGAGAAGGACTTGGGAATCCTGGTGGACAGTAAACTTAATTGTAGCAGCCAGTGTCAGGCAGCAGCAGCCAAAGCAAATAGGATCATGGGGTGCATTAAAAGGGGCATAGATGCACATGATGAGAATATTATTCTCCCATTATACAAGTCACTGGTTAGACCACACATGGAATATTGTGTACAGTTTTGGGCACCAGTGCACAGGAAAGACATTGTAGAGCTTGAACAGGTACAAAGGCGGGCAACAAAAATAATAAAAGGACTGGGTGGACTACAGTACACAGAAAGATTGGCAAGATTAGGGTTATTTAGTTTAGAGAAAAGAAGGCTTCGGGGGGGACATAATAAATATGTTTAAATACATCAAAGGTCAATATAGAGATCTCTCCCAAGATTTATTTATACACAGGGCTGTATCTAGAACAAGGGGGCATCCTCTACGTCTTGAGGAACGAAAGTTTCTACATAAACATAGAAAGGGATTCTTTACTGTAAGAGTAGTGAGACTATGGAATTCTCTGCCAGAGGGACTTGTCATGGTGAATTCAATAACCGAGTTCAAAAAGGGTTTGGATGCATTTCTGGAGCGTAAAAATATAACAAGTTACAGTGACTAGGATTCAGGAGAGGGGTCATTTTATCAGGGATTTTATTGATTGCCAGATTGGAGTCAGGAAGGAATTTTTCCCTAAAATGAGGACAATTGGCTTCTACCTCATTGGGGGTTTTTGCCTTCCTCTGGATCAACACCTTAGCAAAACAGGCTGAACTAGATGGACGACTTGTCTTTTTTTAGCCTTACAAACTATGAAACTATGAAAACTACAGCATGTTACAGAATAAGGGACACAACGCTGGAAACAGCATGTCTGACACTAGCTTGTGCTGTCCTCAGCAAGGAGACATAACCTATGTGACAGGTTCCTTGTAAGGCATCTACATTTTGTGTCAACTATGTTTTCTTGAGATATGAGTTCAAAATCTTTAATACAAATGTGATTTTTTTTTTTTTTTGCGGGGGAGGGTTCCAACTTCAATGATTATTAGGAATGGGGGGGGGGGTAAACAATGTTCTATATGTAATAATATTAAATCACAGTATGAAAGTATGCCTGCACAATTGCAGCTAAAAGGCTTGAATTATATATAACAATTATTGTACTCTTTGATAAATAGAGTGCAGGATACAGCAGTGGCTCTTTTCACACCTCCACTCACCATTGACTGTTGCCTACTGTCTTTTTGTAGCAGTTATAAATCAAAATTTGGAGGTGGGTGAGTAAACACCAAATACATACACACCCAACAGAAAAACAGCTAAACCCTCCAAAAACAACACGGTACATGGACATACATATTATATATGAATATAAATAGGGCTAAGATCAAGTATATACAATAGATATCAATATGAAAAAAACTATACTTAACCCAGTGTCACCGAGGGGTTGCTGGTCCTCTCCATACACTCGGTTACACTGGGTTAAGTATAGTTTGTTTCATATTGATATTTATTGTATATACTTGATCTTAGCCCTATTTATATTCATATATGATATGTATGTCCATGTACCGTGTTGTTTTTGGAGGGTGTTAGCTGTTTTCCTGTTCCGTGTGTATGTATTTAGTGTTTATTAGTTTTGTCATATACGTTTTTATTATGTGCATTTAATAAAATTTTGATTATTTTTACTATCATGGGTTGTAGTTGGTGTGTTTAGTATTTATTTATCCCTTGATTAGTGTAATTTGGTTTGACCTGGTTTGTTGTAGGTGTTCACTGAAATCAAAGGTAGCATTATGACAACCTCTCTGTTGCCAACAGAAACTTTTGCAGGACCAATTTCGAGATGTGGGATCTGCACCTATCACACATTAATGGCATATTCTATTAATGTGTTATCAATGCGTGAGATGATACAACTCCTTTAAAATGGAGCTGTCACCATAATATGATGCATTTTTCAAAATGCTAGAGACAGCTTGATTGTACTATCAGCTTCAATGGCACCAAAAATATTCAGCTATTTAGTTAATAGAGTCTAAAGGATTGCCACAGACTCGCTTATAAAACATTGTATTTATGAGGAGGGCACATGCCTCTCTACCTCCTCTCACCCACCTCCAAATTTTGATTTATAACTGCTATAAAAATAGAGACATAGACAGTAGACAACAGTCAATGGTGAGTGGAGGTGTGTATGTATTTAGTGTTTATTAGTTTTGTCATATGCGTTTTTATTATGTGCATTTAATAAAATTTGGATTATTTTTACTATCATGGGTTGTAGTTGGTGTGCATTGATATCAGTGGATGATTACAGCCAAAGTTAATGGGAGTTTTGATCATCTCTACGTTCTTGATGGAGACTTGAGGGCCAGTTTCCGAGATAGGTGTGGGTCCCAGAGGTGTGACCCACGCTTATCACACCTTGATGGTATATACTTAACAAAAAACTATAGAGTGAGGAACAGATATACTTTATACATGTTATGCCTCTAACCAGCCTACACACTATGATGCGCTATTATTGCCTCTACAAAATACAATAAAAATGTGGATTATCAGAAAAAACTAGAGTAGTAGCATAAGGTATTGAGAAGGAGTACTCAGGCTCAGTAGTTGGTTTGGTCTTGGATATGACACAACTGTATCTGTGTCACTCAGTAAAGGTATAGACTGCAACTTCCTTACTTATGAGCCTGATATTCAATCACATTTCCACATTCACAACTCACATATATTTTATGGTCATCATTTCATCTATTTTTCATATCCTTTTCTTATATTGATATTATATAATAGCTTATCTTACTCATTTTGAACCAGTAATGGATATTAAGATTCTGGGTTAGGTTTTCTCCATTCCGCTCACTGCTATACTTACATTGTAATGCCTTTGATTTGGAAGGAATAAAAACTTGATATTAGATACAAATAATTTTGAAGCTCATTCAGTAGTGCTAAGCAATCATCAATGCTTCAGTGCACACATGGGAGATAGAGATAGGAGATGTATTGTAAAGCTATTTATTACATCAGGTGCGTAAAATGCAATTTTACTCACATTCATACACGCACTTCAAAAATAACCATGGAGAGAGAACCTATTTCCCTTTGCTCTTAAACAGGCTGAAAATTCAGTGCTGTATGGCCTGTAGTGAAACCAATAGATGCCTGGTGAACATGATTGAGGGCAAATAAAAGTGTAACACACTGGTTGCAGCTAGTGATGAGCTAAAAGTAAAATGTTCGAGTTTGAGTTGAACCTTGAACTTTAGTGTGTTCAGTTTGAGATTCGACTCAAACTCAAACCCCATTAAAGTTAATGGGAGAAGATGTTCGGGTAAATATTTATACCTATACAGGTGAAAAGAAGCTGTAATTACCATCCATAACAGTACACCAAAACTAGACGCATTATACGCCGGGCATGACATATTGTAATGCGCCTAAAAAGGATATGCCGTGTGCCTCCATAACACAATGCGCCTATTACATAGACTTGTAATGATATATTATGTGCCTCCGTTGCACAATGCGCCATGATATGTGCATTACATACACTACCAATGATATGTTATGTGCCGCGATTTGCGCAATGCGCCTAAAAAGACCTGATGTCAGATTTTTGAGAGGCTTGTACTTTCTGGTGCACTTTACATTGATTTAATGCGCCTCAAAACTGCCATGGCGACGGCAATTTTCGAACATGAAAACTACTAGAATAGTGTGTTGAACGCGAACATTTACAGTAAAATGTTCAGTTCGAGATCTAAAAAATCGTGAAGTTCAATTCGAACTTAACTTTTCTTGAATGGTTCAATCAACACTTGTTGCAGCTATGGCGGTATAAAGGTAGAAATTGCATCCAGGCCAAAATGACTAAGGTGGGCAAAATGACCATCTTCCACATTAGTGAATACCAATATTATAAATTTGGTAAATGGGCAATCTTGGACTGATACAAAGTGGAACAGGGGAAACCCCTGGTGGGCTACTGAGCATGGCAAACCCAAGGGCCTGTTTCAGATGGATGTTGGCGGTTTGTAGGCTTGGACAATGGATATTTTGGTGGATGGAAAATGGATAAAGGCTTAACATTTGGTCAGACTGGTGGTGGGCTGGAAGCTAGAAAAATGACCCGGGGCCTGAAGAGTGCTGTATGGAAGATCAACTGTTGTGTTAAAGGGGATTTGCCAGGACGCAAGTTACTTACCTCCTTATCAGCACAGGGAGAATGTCAACAAATTACGCTGAGTCATGAAAGCTGCAGGGCTGAGAGGGAGGGGGATAGCGGAGAGGGAGGAGAAAGGAAGAGACTCAAAACGGAACTAAAATGATGACATGATGGAATAGAAGAAAAGATGTCCGCTACATGTCCAACGTTGCAAATATAAAAAATGTTATAATTTATTCTTAAACAAATTTAAAAAAAATGGATAAATGTCCAATAATGAACAAGTCCAAAGTTACCCAAGCATGGAGGAGCACTGTGCATGTGACTGTTGGATCGAGATGAATAATTACATTGCAACAGTGCAGACACAGCAGACACAGACAGCCTCATAGACTGCACTTTATACCCAGCCCCTTGAAGCTCATTCATTTTCCCTGTCATCAGATAAGAAGTGTTTAACGCAAAACGCGGGCTTCGCTTCCCAGGTCGTGTCTAGTGGAAGCTTTTGGTAACTAAGGGGGATTGAGAAATGCTGTAGTTCTCACAGGCTTCACTTTTTGTAATTGCATATATTTAGAAAAGTGATTAAATACCCATTTTGGAGGATCCCAACATTACATCGTGGCAAAACCCCTTTAAGGGAGTCTTTTGAGGTGTGTGTTTCAGCTGTCAAGCTTTTTAGTGACAAATTGTAAAATAGAGCTAGGAAAGCAGGCCTTGAAAGGGGGTAGTTTGCAGTGTTCCATGCAGACGGCTGCTGAAGCAGTATAGGTTGAGTTCTTGTCTGATTAAGATGGATGGAGCCATGAGTGGGTGAGCAGTATTGAGTTGTCAAAATCTAGTCTGGTCTTGGCTGTGAGATAAGCTAGTTCTGTAAAAACTTGAGCAAAGCCATACTAAAGGCTTGGTTATCTGGAGGCATGAGGTGAAAACTAGAGGGGTCATTTGTAAACTATTCATGAGAGCTGGAAACAAGGGCTAATTACAGCCTGAAATGCATAAGCGTAATTTGCAGAATTTTTTACCTGTCTTTGTGTATTTTAAAATGAGTTTACAATAAAAGTCTTATATTTTAACTGAATGGTGCCAAACATCTGGGAATCATTACATTTCTAGTATTTGGAGTAAGAGTACTAGGATTCTGTAGAGTGGGACCTGAGTCAGGAAAAAGAGGCTGCTATAAGCAGGAGTGGGAGAAATATCTACCTGGTATTAAAGGGGTTGTCAAAACTCCACTTTTTAGTAACAGTATGCTGCTGTACCTGTAAGAAAATAATAATTAAAAAAACACTCCAGTGATGCATCTGCTGGTCCTCTCCATGGGTCTTTAGTTGCCCTAGAGGCTCCCTGCAGTCAGCTTGAGCACGCTGCAGCCTCTAAGTAGCTGCAGTGGTCATGTGACATTTTTCAACATCATCATTCAGAATAAAAAAGTGAACTGGGGGTTAAGGCCTGTGTAAAGTACAATAACACATCCCAGGGTTGTTGCTCCAGTAGAGTAAATGAGAATCTGAGGTAGAAGATTATATGATGGATGGCGTTTTAGTCTGTTTAACTAAATTCTGCAATGTTTAAGCAGCACTACTCTGTGTTGGTTGAAATTGCCAAGATATTGTGGATAATCTGATTGTCATAACTAGAGATGGGCGAATTGATTCTAACGAAGTGGAATTAGTTTAGAATTTCAGGAAAACTTCGGTTCTGAAGGAAGTCGAAGTTTGGGGGACTTCGAGTGAACGAAGTGTGCTTTTGATTGATAAAATGGCTGCGGGCACATGGCGCTACATGGGGCAAAGCACTCTGGGAGGAAGAAGGGGCATAGCCTGCTGACATTGCAGAGATGAAAACCAATCCCGAGACCGGCGGGATTCTGTGACGGTCACCGCACTATATAAGTCCGGGCGCGACGCTGGACTCATACCCCTCACTGTACTGATCAGGGAAGGTGCTGCCGCGGCTGATAGCCCCTTACTGAAGAATTTATTTTTTATACAGCGATTTTTGTGGGTGTCTCAGCTTGGTCTCAGAGATGCTTCTCTTAACGTTTATTTCTGATTTTTTTGGGTATTTGGGGTCTGAAATCCAAATGTCGTCCATGCAGCTGCATATACATTTAAATCCTATCTGCTCACAGCAGATAGCTGTGTTCCAGTTGTATTCATTTAAAGAAACAGCGTTTTTACAATACAAATACCACTTCATTTTTGGCTGCTCATTTCTTTGGCACAATTTACATCCAGGGGTTAATTAAGCGTTGTTTTTCAGCTGTGGTGATCCCAAGAAACCGTGATTTTCAACGCCAAAATATATACATTTTTCCTGTAGCATAATTCACAAGCGAAGGTTAATTACATTTTTATCTCTTATTGTGTAGCATAAAAAACACGCCATTGTAACACGCTACAAAGCTACTAGTTTGTGGTGGCTCAATTGTTTGGCGCAATTTACATCCAGGGGTTAATTAAGCATTGTTTTTCAGCTGTGGTGATCCCAAGAAACCGTCATTTTTAACGCCAAAATATATACATTTTTCCTGTAGCATAATTCACAAGCGAAGGTTAATTCCAATGTTATCTCTTGTTATGTAGCGTAAAAAACACGCCATTGTAACACGCTACAAAGCTACTAGTTTGTGGTGGCTCAATTGTTTGGCACAATTTACATCCAGTGGTTAATTAAGCGTTGTTTTTCAGCTGTGGTGATCCAAGAAACCGTCATTTTCAATGCCAAAATATATACATTTTTCCTGTAGCATAATTCACAAGCGAAGGTTAATTACAATTTTCTCTCTTGTTGTGTAGCGTAAAAAACACGCCATTGTAACATGCTACAAATCTACTAGTTTGTAGTGGCTCAATTGTTTGGCGCAATTTACATCCAGGGGTTAATTAAGCGTTGTTTTTCAGCTATGGTGATCCCAAGAAACCGTCATTTTCAACGCCAAAATATATACATTTTTCCTGTAGCATAATTCACAAGCAAAGGTTAATTACAATTTTATCTCTTGTTGTGTGGCGTAAAAAAACACTGCATTGTAACATGCTACAAAGCTACTAGTTTGTGGTTGCTCAATTCTTTTGCGCAATTTACATCCAGGGGTTAATTAAGCGTTGTTCTGCAGTTGTACTCAGTAAAAGAAACTTTGTTTTTCACCGCCACAGAAGAAATTCTGTAGCATAATTCATATCCGAAGGTTAATTAAGCCTGTTTGTGCTTTTATATTCAGTAAAATACACAGAGTTTTTAAACGGCACATACAAATCAATTTTTCCTGCCCATTTGTGGATCGCAATTTATATCCAAGAGTTACCAAGCTTGTTACTGGGTTCATTTGGAGTCAAATACAGGGTGTGTATTTATCATATACAGATATCTTCATCAAACAGTGTCTGTATATTTTAGAACAAACAGTATGTCAGACAGAGAGGTGGCAGGCTCTTCACCTGCGAGTGGCAGAGGCACAAACATTCCAGGCCCAGGTCGCAGCACAGCAAGGGGACGTCGCAGCAGGGGTCACTCGGTGAGGCCACAACTGCCGCTGTCATCTAGCGGCCGTGTACTGACTAGCAACCCAAGGGTTCTTGATTGGTTGACTAGGTCATCCACTTCCTCCCAGATGACATCTGACAACCCCAGCCAAGAGTTGGTGGGAACGTCAGACACAACCCTTAGTTGGCATGGCCCGGGAGCGGGTCAGCGGCCCTCACCTGTCCTCAATCCATATATTTTGAAAAACGTAAGCATAAGTGCACACTGAAAAGGCAATAGCATACATCTAATACAAATATCAGTGGCACACTAAAAACTAAGTAGAACATCAAGGTATATAGGAATATTGGAAATGCATTACTGCTAAGGAAAATATGAAAAACCTGGGACTCTTAGTTTACAGTTTTTGATCAAAGATTGTATTAAGCTCACCTCCCAATAGCGTCAAGGGGATCCCAGTACAGGTGAGTCCCTAACACTGAACATGTTACCTCACTAGGAGTCTATTCAGACTACAACATCTCAGGGAGTGATAGGAACCTGCCACTGAATTATCCTGCACTAGTTTAAAAGAGGCTCTGTGCAGCCTGGAAATAGCTGTTTTTTAACGTGATTCGTCCCGAAGTAATTCAGAACGAAGTTATTTTTTGCCGAGAAATTCGGCGAAGTGAACTAAACGAATTTCAGGAAATTCGCCCATCTCTAGTCATAACCATACCGCATATTTTGCTTCTTAAACTGAAGGTTGAATCTATTGTTAAGTTTACCATGTCACTGTGAACCTCAAAATAAGTCAAGTTAAATTGTTTGAATTTAATTTGGTATATAGTTGTGTAAATGGCAGTAATTCAAGAAAGCCCACATTATATATCACTGACTAATGTCAAGGTAATGTTGGCTGAAACTTAGCTGCAATGATTTAGGAAATTTTTATGTAATTGATCTGCACTACAAATCATCTTAAGATATTAGACAGAGGTGGCATTTAAATAAGCTAGAAATACTCAAGACATTTTTACCTTCCATCACCAAAAAAACATGAAAAGGAATATAAATGTATCCTGGCCTTCCCTTCTTCTCAGCAATATGACAATGGTCAAATTTTGTCCATAATGAGTTGAAACCTTAACTAGAGACTTTTCCAGATTTCATGCCACTTTTGTTTCTTTCTCAAATTACCATCTCTGTAATCTATCTACATATTTTTTTTTACTGTAGTGTCCTTGGTTCCCGATTTCCTCCTCACCAGCACATCTTTGATGAGTTTTATAGAGCAGCAGTCAAGCACAAGCACTGCTGCTGCACATAACTCTTTAGGAGCTATGGAAATAGCTTAGCAATAGGTGATAAGTCAATGGTACAGTAGTTAGTCTGCTGGGAGACACATATCAGTTATTACCAATTAAATGTATAGGTGGTAAATGTTATCAGTTGTATGCTCCTTTATCTATTACAACTTATCTTGTTAGTTAAAGGTTTAAATTTGAGATGCTTGTTATACACTACTCACAAAACGTTAGGTATATTTGGCTTTTGGTTGAAATTTCAGGATGAACATAACATTTTTTGAACATTTTTTTAAAATAAAGTAAATGAGACCATGTCTTAACTTTATAATGCACATGTCGAACTGTTCAATGTTTTTTGTTGTTGTTTTTTTTTTTTTTTTCACAACTCGCTGATCTCTTACAAGTTCACAAATAGATGTTTGATCCCTGTATTGCCAAATGAATTTAGTGGATCAACACGAATTGGGATTTAAAAAGTCCTCCTCATCTTACTGATCACATTTTTACATCACGAGACCAAGACAACACTTTACAATTGGTCAGCTGTACCTCGCCATTGCGAGTCTTCAAGCAGGATCTTCTCAGACGGAAGTGACCACAGAGCTTAGAGTGTCACAGCAGGTTGCAACAGAGATACAGAGAGACTTTAAGAGTCACAGAAAGGCAAAAAAGTGGAAGTTTTTGATCTAAACACCCCTTCTTTAA